>SRVM01010959.1:0-24081 GCA_007570785.1 Antilocapra americana | reverse complement strand
GCAGGACGGCTCATCCAAAGGACAAACAAATAAAATATACAAACCCAGCAATCAGCAGACAGGATTACCACCATGCTCAGTCTTGCCCATCAGAGAAAAAACAAACAAACTCAGTTCAAATCTCACTCTATATGAAGCCTACACAAACCACTGGATCAACCTTAGGAGGGCAGAAACAAAAAGGAAGAAAGAATACAACCTTAAACTTGGGAAAATCAGACCTCATACACAATAAGGTTGAAAAAAATAATGAAAAGGCAGAGAAATACTGCATAAATGAAGGTACAAGATGGAAACACCGAAGCCCAAATAAATGAAGGGGAAATAGGCAAACTAATTCTGAAAAATAATTCAGAATAATGATAGTAAAGATGATCAAAAACCTTGAGAAGAAAATGCAAGAATCAGTTAACAGAGATCTGGAAGAATCAAAGACAAACAATACAAATGATCCAATTATTGAAGATTAAAATACTCTAGAAGGAATCAATAGCAGAATAGATGAAGTAGAAGAATGAATCAGTCAACTGGAAGATGAAATGATGGAAATAACTTCTGAAGAGCAGAATGAGGTTAACAGTATTGAGAGAACTGATGATAGTCTAAGAGACATCAGGTGCCATATCAAACGCAGCAACATTTGAATTACAGGATTCCAGAAGAGTGACGGTATTCATTTTTTTTGAAGAGATTGTAGTTGAAAATTTCCCCTACATGGAAAACGAAATAGTCAATCAAGTCCAAAAGGTTTCTAAAGTTCCATACAGGATAAATCCAAGGAGAAACATGCCAAGATGTTTCTCATGTGGATGTTTCATCAACCACATGATGATCTAACTAACAACGATTAAACAAAGAAGCAATATTAAAAGCAGCAAGAGAAAAGCAACAAGTAACATAAAAGGGAAATCCCTATACATTTAGCAGCTTATCCTTCAGCAGAAACTCTGCAGGCCAGGAAGGAATGGAAGAATATATTAAAGTATTAAAAGGGAAAAAATACAAACAAAGTTACTTTAGCAAGAAAGAATCTCAATAAAGTTGATGGAGAAATCAAATGCTTTTCAGATAAGCAAAAGTTAAGAGAACTCGCTATTAACAAACCAGCTTTACAACAACTGTTAAAGGGACCTACATAGTCAAGAAATACAACAGAAGAAAAAAGATCTATAAAATCAAGCCCAAATTAAGAAAATGGAAACAGGAACCTATATAGCAATAGCAACTTAAAATGTAAATGGAACAAATACTTCAAACAAAGGCAAAACCTGGCTGAATGGATTTAAAAAAACCCAAATACATGCTGTCCACATGAAAATCATTTCAGACCTTAAAACCTATATAGATTGAAAATAAGAGGGTGGAGTAATACATACCATCCACATGGAAAGCAAAAGAAATCTGGAGTAGCAAACCTCATGTCAAACAAAGTATACCTAAAAGTAAAGAATAATACAATAGATAAGGGAGGACACTACATAATGATCAAGGGATCAATATAAGAGGAAGACAAAACAATTGTAAATATCTACATGTATCCAAAATAGAAGCAATTCAATACATAAACAAACACTAAAAGACATAAAAGGAGAACTTGACAGTAACACAGTAATAGTAGGAGCCATTACCACCCCACTCACATCAATGTATTGATCGTCAAGCTAGGAAATTAACAAGGAAACAGAGTCTTTTTAATTTTTTTAATTATTGTAACAAATGCAAGAAAGATTTTGTTCTCTGCATTATTGTGTTGGTTTTCCAATACATTTTCATGGATCTGCCATGGGTATACATGTGTTCCCCGTCTAGAAGCCCCCTCCCACCTCCCTCCCGATTCCATCCTTCTAGGTCATCCCAGTGCACCAGCCCTGAGCACCCTGTACCAAACATCAAATTTGGGCTGGCAATTCATTTCATATATGATATTTTACATGTTTCAATGTCATTCCTATTTCATCCCACCCTTGCCATCTCCCATTGAGTCCATAAAACTGTTCTATATATCTGTCTCTTTTTCTGTCTTACATACACAGTTATCATTACCATCTTTCTAAATTCCATATATATGTGTTAGTACACTGTATTATTGTTTTTCCTTCTGGATTCCTTCACTCTGTATAATAGGCTCCAGTTTCATCCACCTCATTAGGACTGATTCAATTATATTCTATTTAATGGCTGAGTAATATTCCACTGTGTATAAGTACCACAGTTTCCTTAGCCATTTGTCTACTGATGGACATCTAGGTTGCTTCCATATCCTGGCTATTTCAAACAGCATGGTGATGAACAGTGGGGTATACGAGTCTCTTTCAGTTCTGGTTTCCTAGCTGTGTATGCCCAGCAGTGGGATTTCTGGACCATATGGCAGTTCTGCTTCTAGTTTTTAAAGGAATCTCCACACTGTTCCCATAGTGGCTGTACTAGTTTGCATTCCCAACAACAGTGCAAGATGGTTCCCTTTTCTCCACACTCTCTCCAGAATTTATTCCTTGTAGACTTTTGGATGGCAGCCATTCTGACTGGTGTAAAATGGTATCTCATTGTGGTTTTGATGTGTATTATTCTGATAATGAGTGACACTGAGCACCTATTCATATGTTTGTTAGCCATCTGTATGTCTTCTTTGCAGAAATGTCTGTTTAGTTTTCTGGCCCATTTTTTGATTGGGTCATTTGTTTTTCTGGAATTGAGCTGGAGGAGTTGCTTGTATATTTTTGAGATTAATTCTTTGTCTGTTGCTTCATTTGCTATTATTTTTTCCCATTCTGAAGTCTGTCTTTTTACCTTGCTTATAAGTTTCCTTTGTTGTGCAAAAGCTTTTAATTTTAATTAGGTCCCATTTGTTTATATTTGCTTTTATTTCCAGTACTTTGGGAGGTGGATCTAGAGGCTCCTGCTGTGATTTACTTCGCAGAGTGTTTTGCCTATGTTTTCCTCTAGGAGTTTTATAGTTTCTGGTCTTCTGTTTAGCTCTTTAATCCATGTTGAGTTCATTTTTGTGTACAGTGTTGGAAAGTGTTCTAGTTTCATTCCTTTACAAGTGGTTTATCAGTTTTCTCAGCACCAATCGTTAAAGATATTTTTTTCTCCATTGTATATTCTTGCTTCCATTGTCAAAGTTAACGTGTCCATAGGTGCATGGATTTATCTCTGGGCTTTCTATTTTGTTCCATTGATCTATATTTCTGTCTTTGTGCCAGTACCATACTGTCTTTAAGACTGTGGCTATGTAGTATAGCCTAAAGTCAGGTAGGTTGATTCTTTGAGTTCTAGCCTTCTTTCTCAAGATTGCTTTGGCTATTAAAGCTTTTCTGTGTTTCCATACAAAGTGTGAAATTATTTGTTCTAGGTCTCTAAAAAGACTGCTGATAGCTTGAAAGGAATTGCATTGAATGCACAGATTGCTTGTGGTAGTAAACTTATTTCACTATTTTGATTCTTGTGATCCATGAACATGGTATATTTCTCCATCTATTTTTGTCCTCTTTGATTTCTTTCATCAGTGCTTTATAGTTTTCTGTATATAGGTCTTTTGTTTGTTTAGGTAGATATATTCCTAGGCTTTTTCGTTTGTTTGTTTTGATGGTGAATGGAATTGTTTCCTTAATTTCTCTTTCTGTTTTCTCATTGTTAGTATTTAGGAATGCAAGGGGTTTCTATGTGTTGATTTTATATCCTGCAAATTTCCTATAAACATCAATTAGCTCTAGTAATTTTCTGCTTGTGTCTTTGGGGTTTTCCTTGTAGAGGATCATGTCATCTGCAAACTGTGAGAATTTCACTTCTTTTTTTCCAATTCTGATTATTTCTTATTTCTTTGGCTGCTCTGATTGCTGTGGCCAAGACTTCCAAAACTTTGTTGAATAGTAGTGGTAAGAGTGGGCACCCTTGTCTTGTTCCTGACTTTAGGGGGAATGCTTTCAATTTTTCACCTTTGAGGCTAATGTTTGCTGTGGATTTGTCATATATAGCTTTTATTATGTTGAGGTATATCCCTTCTATTCCTGTTTTTGGAAGGTTTTTATCACAAATGTATGTTGAGGTTTCTCACAGGCTTTCTCTGCATCTATTGAGATAATCATGTGGTTTTTATCTTTCAATTTGTTAATGTGATGTATTACATTGATTGGTTTGCAGATATTGAAGAGTACTTGCATCCCTGGGATAAAGCCTACTTCGTCATGATATATGATCTTTTTAATGTGTTGTTGGATTCTGTTTGCTAGAATTTTGTTAAGGATTCTTGCATCTATGTTCATCAGTGATATGGGCCTGTAGTTCATTTTTTGTGGCATCTTTGTCGGGTTTTGGTATTCAGGTGATAGTGGCCTCATAGAATGAGTTTGGAAGTTTACCTTCCTCTTCCATTTTCTGGAAGACTTTGAGTAGGATAGGTGTTAGCTCTTGTCTAAATTTTTGGTAGAACTAAGCTGTGAAGCGATCTGGTCCTTGGCTTTTGTTTGTTGGAAGACTTCTGATTACACTTTCAATTCCCATTCTTGTGATGTGTCTGTTAATGTTTTCAATCTCTTCCTGGTTTACTTTGAAAAGTTTTACTTTTCTAAGAGTTTGTCCATTTCTTCCAAGTTGTCCAGATTATTTGCATATAGTTCCTGATAATAGTCTCTTATGATCCTTTGTATTTCTGTGCTGTCTGTTGTAACTTCTTTTTCATTTCTAATTTTGTTGACTTGGTTTCTCTCCCTTTGTTTCTTGATGAGTCTGGCTAATGGTTTGTCAATTTTATTTATAGTCACAAAGAACCAGCTTTTGGCTTTGCTGATTTTTACTATTGTCTCTTTTGTTTCTTTTGCATTTAATTCTGCTCTGATTTTCAAGATTTCTTTTCTTCTACTAACACAGGAGTTCTTCATATATTTCTTTACTAGTTGTGAGTGGGGTATTAAAGTCTCCCACTATTATTGTGTTACTGTTATTTCCCCCTTTCATTCTTGTTTGCATTTGCCTTACATATTGAAGTGCTCCCATGTTGGGTGCATAGTTATTTATAATTGTTCTATCTTCTTTTTGGACTGATACTTTGATCCTTATGTAGTGTCCATCTTTATCTCTTTTCACACCCTTTATTTTAAAGTCTAATTTATCTGATATGAGTATTGCTACTCCTGCTTTCTTTTGTTCTCTATTTGCTGAAATACCATTTTCCAGCCCTAAACTCTCAGTCTGTATGTGTCCCTTGTTTCCAAGTGGGTCTCTTGTAGACAACATATATAAGGATCTTGTTTTTGTATCCATTCAGCCAATCTTTGACTTTTGGTTGGGACATTCAACCCATTTCTATTTAAGGTAATTATTGATAAGTATGATCCCATTACCATTTACTTTATTGTTTGGGTTTGAGATTATACACCCTATCCATGTTTCCTGTCTCGGGAAGAACCTTTAGCATTTGTTGGAGTGCTGATTTGGTGATCCTGTATTCTCTCAGCTTTTATTTGTCTGTAATGCTTTTGATTTCTCCTTCAAATTGAATGATAATTTGCATGTTTTAATGTCATTCTCTTATATCATGCCACTCTTGCCCTCTCCCATAGAGTCCAAAAGACTGTTCTATACATCTGCGTCTTTTTTGCTGTGTCACATATAGGGTTATCATTATCATATTTCTAAATTCCATATATATGTGTTAGTATACTGTATTGTTGTTTTTCTTTTTGGCTTCCTTCACTCTGTATAATAGGCTACAGTTTCATCCACCTCAGTAGAATTATCATATGTGAAATGAATTGCCAGACCAGGTTGATGCTTGATACAGGGTGCTCAGGGCAGGTGCAGTGGGATGACCTAGAGAGATGGAATTGGGAGAGAGGTGGGAGGGGGGTTATGGAAGGGGAACACATGTATTACACCCATGGCGGTTTCATGTCAATGCATGGCAAAATCAACATGATAATGTAAATAAAAATAAATAAATAAATAAAATTTATAAAAAAGAAAAAAGAGAAAGTAATGTAAAGGGGAAAAAAATTGAATGTGATCCTTGCAGGGTACAGTAATCGGAGTTGTAGATTATTTTCTTTCATACTTTAAGTATGTCCTGCCATTCCCTTCTGGCCTGAAGCATTTCTATTAAAAGATCAGCTGTTATCCTTATGGGATTCCCCTTGTGTGTTATTTGTTATATTTTCTTTGCTGTTTTTAATATTTGTTCTTTGTGTTTGATATTTGTTAACTTGGTTAATATGTGTCTTGGGGTGTTTCACCTTGTATTTATCCTGTTTGGGACTCTCTGGGTTTCTTGGACTTGGGTGATTATTTCCCTCCCCATTTAAGGGAAGTTGTCAACTATTATCTCCTCAAGTATTTTCTGATGATCTTTCTTTTTGTCTTCTTCTTCTGGGACTCCTGTGATTCGAATGTTGTTGTGTTTACCATTGTCCCAGAGGACTCTGAGGTTGTCCTCATTTCTTTTAATTCTTTTTTTCTTTTTTCCTCTCTCTTTCATTTATTTCTACCATTCTATCTTCTACCTCACTTATCCCATTTTCTTTTTTCTTATTTATTTATTTTTTTACATTATCGTGTTGGTTTTGCCATACATTGACATCAATCCACCATGCATATATATGTGTTCCCCTTTCAGAACCCCTTCCCACCTTCCTCCTGATTCTATCTCTCTGCGTCATCCCAGTGCACCAGTCGTAAGAACACTGTATCTAGTATCAAACCTTAGCTGGTGATTGATTTTACATATGATAATTTATATGTTTTCTATCTCTGTTATTCTACTGTTAGTTCCCTCTAGGGTGTTTTTTATCTCATTTATTGCATTACTCATCACATTTTGACTTTTTAAAATTTCTTCTTCATCCTTGTTTAACCTTTCTTGCATCTTCTTGATTCTTGTCTCTAGGTCACTTATCTGTAACTCCAATTTGTTTTCAAGATTTTGGACCATTTTCACTGACATTATTAGGAATTCTTTATCAGGTAGATTCCCTATCTCCTCCTCTTTTGTTTGGTTTGGAGAGCATTTATCCTGTTCCTTTACATGCTGGGTATTTCTCTGCCTTTTCACTTTTTTATATTGCTGTGTTACTTCTTTATTGTGGAGGTTCCTCGCAGTGGGTGGGGTTGGATGAGTGGTTTGTCAAAATTTCCTGGTTGGGTAAGCTTGTGTTGGTGTTCTGATGGGTGGATCTGGATTTCTTCACTCTGGAGAGCATGACGTGTCCAGTAAAGAGGTTTGGAATGTCAGTGGGCTTGGTGTGACTTTGGGCAGCCTGTATATTGAAGCTCCAAGCTATGTTCCTGTGTTGCTGGTGAATTTGCATGGTATATCTTACTCTGGAACTTTTTGGCTCTTGGGTGGTGTTTGTTTTCAGTGTTGGTATGGAGGTGTTTGATTAGCTCCTATCAATTAATGCTTCCCAAATTCAGCAGTTCTCTGGTAGTTCAGGATTTGGGCTTAGGCCTCCTGCCTCTGGTTTTCAGCCTTATTCTTACAGAAGCCTTAGGACTCCTCCATCTATACAGTACTGGTTTGTAGAACATCTAGGCCAATGATGAAAAGTTTCTCCACAGTGAGTGACACCCAGCGAAATACCCAGAGTTACATGCAGAGGAGAAGAGGGAGGGGGCAGATAGAGGTGACAAGAAGGAGAAGAGAGGAGGCATATAGAGGTGACAAGAAGGAGAAGAGAGGAATCAAACGAGGAGAGAGTGCACTAGCCAGTGATCACTTGCCTATGTGCTTTCCACAGTCTGAATCCCTCAGAGACGTTCATAGATTTATACTGAAAAGAGAAGAGGGAGGAAGGAGACAGAGGTGGCCAGGGGGAGAAAAGGGGGAGTCAGAAGGAGAGAAACAGATCCAGCCAGTAATCAGTTACCTAAACGTTCTTCACAACACGTAACACTCAAAGAGATTTACAGAGTTGGATAGAGAAGAAAAGGAGGAGGGGAGAGATAGAGGTGACCAGGTGGAAAAAAAGGGGGAGTCAAAAATGAGGAGAGAGCAATCAAGCCAGTGATCTCACTCCCAAGTAAAAATGGGTACTTAAGATTGGGTTCTTAAAGATACAAACTTGATATCAAATACTTAAAAGCATAGATTAAAGGCTAGATACTCAAAACACAATTTACAAAAAGAAAGAAAGAAAAAAATAAAAAGCGAGGGGGGTAAAACAAGTGAACAACAACAAAAGCAAAAAAAAAAATTAAAAAACAGAATCACAGAAATTCTTACATATAAATATGAAGTCTGCCAAAAAAACTAGGGTCTTCAAATTTTTTTGGAGGGGGTGCTAGTTAATAGATAGTTATAAAGATGAAAATTGAAAGAGTTATAGGGGATTTAAAAATAAAAATAATAAAATTAGAATAAAATTTAAAATAGTAATAAAAAAGGTAAAAATTTAAAAGATCATCATGGTAAACTATATCTAGGGCTTTCTCTGGAGCTGTTGCATACAATGTGGGGTCAGTTCATTTTCAGATAGTTCCTTGGCCTGGCTCGTATGTCTCAGGCTCTATAGGCTCCTCCCTATGTAGTCAATGCTAACTGCAGGGATCTAATCTACTATTCCTGTCATTACCAAAACAGTTTCCCCTGATTATTTTAGCTTCTTCTGTTTGCTGGACTCTTCATTATCTATTTCCCACCCTGACACAAAAGGGTGGTAGTGATCACTTTTTTAGGCTCACTTGTTCAGTCATGCTTGGGGAGAGAGGAACACTGCAAACAAATATCACTGGCGTATGCTCACAGGGATTCAGCCACACTGGGGTTTGTCCCTGCTCATGGTGTGTTTGCTTTCTCAGCCCACACTGCTCAGGCTCTTGGTTGCTCCACCGGGAGCTGCCTGAGGGGAACTGCTTGCACTTCCCAGGTCTGAGAAGCCCAGTGTGGTTGCAGCCTGTGACCACTCCCACCCCCTTTCCCAGCTGCTCGGTTTTGTTTTCTGGATGTGCAAATGGGTGCGCCTTCTCTGGTGTTTGGAGAGCAGATCTCTGGCAGCAACCATCCAGAATCCCAAGAAGTCTTGTTTAGCAAGGTTTGGTATAGGATGCCTGTCTGGGGCAGCGATTGGACCTGTGGCTCTGGCTGCCCTTCCCTACTTGTCTTCTGTGGGGGATGGGCCAGTCCACAGCCCGCAGTCAAATAGCTCTGCCCAGCCCTTTGTTCTGTGTGTGGGCCTGGTGGTGGCTTTTCCCAGGAAAGCTATTCCACAGTCTAGGTTGTTGTCTCAGTCTAGTTCTTTCAGCTTGCCCTCAGGGCATTCAGTCTGAGTCCTTACCCAAAGCAGTGCAACCTGCCTCTCCCTGACCAACCCATGCTTGCTAGTGTTGAGGTGGGGCATCTGGGCTGCAACTTCGCTGGGAGTTGCAGTTAGGTAACCTATGTGTTTTAATTATTTATTTATTTTTGCTCCAGGTCATTTTGTCCTCTGAGACTCAAAACAGATCTGCTGGGGAGAATGTTTCATGGTGTTTGGAAACCTCTCTCTTTTTTAAAACTCCCTTCCTGGGACAGATCTCCAGCTCTGCCTCTTTTGTCTCTCTCTCTCTGTTTATTGTTTATATTTTGTCCTACCTCCTGTCAAAGAAAATGGACTACCTTTGGGGGTGCCTAATATCCTCTGCCAGCATTCAGAAGTTGTTTTTTTGGAGTTTGCTCTGCTTTTAAATGTTCTTTCAGTGTATTTGTTGGGGGAGAAAGTCGTCTCCCTGTCCTATTACTCTGCCATCTTAGGATTGCCTAGAGTTTCAGCTTCAACATCAGTCCCTCCAATGAACATTCAGGACTGGTTTCCTCTAGGATGGACTGGTTGGATCTCCTTGCTATCCAAGTGACTCTCAAGAGTCTTCTCCAATGACAGTTCAAAAGCACCAGTGCTTTCATGCTCAGGTTTCTTTATAGTCCAACTCTCACATCCATACATGACTACTTGAAAAACCGTACCCTTGACAAGGGGGACTTTGTTGACCAAGTAATCTCTCTGATTTTTAAAATGCTGTCTAAGTTGTTCATACATTTTCTTCCAAGAAGCGAGTGAATTTTAATTTTGTAGCTGCAGTCACCATCTTCAGTGATTTTGGAGTCCAAAAAAAATATTACAGATTGCCACTTTAACCCATCTTTTTGCCATGAAGATATGGGACCAGATTCCATGATACTACTTAACTAAATGTTGAGTTTTAAGCCAGATTTTTCACTCTCCTCTTTCACTTTCATCAAGAGGCTCTTTAGTTCTACTTCATTTTCTGCCATAAGGGTGGTGTCTTCTGAATATCTGAGATTATTGATATTTCCTCTAGATTGGAATCAATCTAGGATTCCAAGACTGGAATCAATCTTGATTGATTCCTAGGCTAGCATTTCTCACGATGTACTCTGCATAGGAGTTAAGCAAGCAGGGTGACATCTATACAGCCTTGATGTGCTCCCTTCCTGATTTGGAACCAATAGACTGTTCCATGTCCAGTTCTGTCTGTTGCTTTCTGACCTACATATAGATTTCTCAAGAGGCATGTCAGGTGGCCTGGCAATACTGCCTCTTTCAGAATTTTCCAGTGTTGTTATCTGCACAGTCAAACAGTTTGGCATAGTCAATAAAGAAGAAATAGATGTTTTTCAGGAACTGTTTCTCTTTTTCAATTATCCAGCACATGTTGGCAATTTGATTTCTGGTTCCTCTGCTTTTTTGAAAACCAGCTTGAACATCTGGAAGTTCATGGTTCATGTATTGCTGAAGTCTGGCTTGGAGAATTTTGAGCATTACTTTGCTAACATGTGCTGCTGCTAAGTCGCTTCAGTCTTGTCCAGTTCTGTGAGACCCCATAAATGGCAGCCCACCAGGTTCGACTTTCCCTGGGATTCTTCAGGCAAGATTATCAGAGTGGGTTCCCATTTCCTTCTGCAATGAATAAAATTGAAAAGTGAAAGTGAAGTGGCTTGCTCATGTCCGGCTCTTCACGACCCCATGAACTGTAGCCTATCGGGCTCTTCCATCCCTGATATTTTCCAGGCAAGAGTGCTGCTAGCATGTGAAATTAGCTCAACTGTGTGGGAGTTTGAGCATTCTTTGGCATTGCCATTCTTTCAGATTGGAATGAAAACTGAATTATTCCTGTCTGGTGACCACTGCTCAGTTTTCCAAACTTGCTGGCATATTGAGATCAGCACTTTCACAGCATCGTCTTTTAGGATTTGAAATAGCTCAACTGGAATTCCATCACCTCCACTAGCTTTATTCATAGTGATGCTTCCTAAGGCCCACTTTACTTCACATTCCAGGATGTCTGGCTCTAGGTGAGTGATCACACCATTGTGATTCTCTGGGTGGTGAAGTTCATTTTTTGTATAGTTCTTTTGTGCATTCTTGCCACCTCTTCTTAATATCTTCTGCTTCTATTAGGTGCTTACCATTTCTGTCCATTATTGCACCCATCTTTGCATGAAATCGTAATACTGTGAAAATTGACATTTGCTATATATTGACTACTGTGAAGAATACCAAGTGCCTAGTAAGTTATATGTTATCTGCTAACATTATTTCCTTCATATTTGTGGTTTCTGTAGATTACTCAGATATCACCTGTGGAGCACAGATATGAAGCTGTCAAGATTGGCAAGAAATAAATCCACTGGGGGCACAATCAAGGCAAGGAAAAAAATGTGTACAGCATTTGAAGCAAGAGTTTGGTGGAAAATGATACATTCTGTTTTTCACCTGTTGAGATTTTTGCCTACCTAGGTTACATTTTTCCCCTTGCATCTCAGGAGTCTGTTCAGGTCAATTTGATCACTCTCTTCTAGGAAAAAAACAGAAAAATGTAAAAGCTAAATTAGGATTACACTTTGAAATAGAAACTGTAGAATATAGAGGCTCAAGAATTTTTCATTGTTTATTCAGTGTTAATCTATTTAGAGAATGGCCCTGGAAGCCACAGGTTTAAGTGTGACAAAAAGCAATGCAATGAGTTCACACTCAGATCATTCATTTTTTAGGAAACTCAGAGGTTTCTTTCTTTCTGTTTTTTTTTTCCTCTTTACATCATAGTGTTGGTTTTACCATACATTGACATGAATCTGCCCTGGGTTCTTAGGAAACGTATGCTAAGCTTCTTTACCCTGCCTTTCCCAAGGCTTCTTATTTGACATAGCTGAAAGTTAAATATGTCTCACAGAAAAAGTTAAAGAACAAACAAATCCAGGTTAAAAAGCACAAAAGATCAAATCAGGTACAAGTGACAGATTTTGTTCCTCTCATTTTTTTTTGTATCCTCCTACCACTTATGTGAATATTCACATAACTCCCCACTACTCCTGCCCACTCTGAGATTTCAACATTTCCTTGTCAGGCTCACTCTCTCCCAGCCCCAGCAACTCCTCAGGCAGTTCCATAGAAAGGCAGAGACTATTCCTAATTTATATTTTAATCTCATTTTCCCTGAATAGCATGTATTAGATATTTAATATGTGCTTGGTAAAAGGGATTCATTGATAAAATAAGCCTATTCAATAATGATTACCTGTACTTAATCACTTCATAACTCAGTGTGGTTCAAAGGATAAGACTAGGGTGACACAATTGGTAGTTTCTATTTTTTAGTTTTGGTACTCATAGATTCCATGTATCACATCTGAACCCATGTGTGCAAGAAGTTATTACAGACACATCAAATTACTCTTAGTGTCATGTTTGAGATGTTTACTATTCTTTTTCAAATAATTCAGTAAATTACATCGTAAAAAGCTCTACTTTATTTGCTGTGCTAGCCCTAGATTTTGAACAAGACAGCTTCCATATTAATTCATTGACCAATAACAAATAGATCCCTTCATTATTCCTAACCAGACCAGTATTTTCTTTTCCATTTCGTTGGATTGTGTACACAGACTTTGTCCAAATGACTGAAGGAAAATTTCTTCTTTCTTATGTTTCCCTAGTAGGCGGAAAACAAAAGCATGGAGTATTACAATAACAACTGTGTTTACAGAAGTGACACCTATTACTTTTAAAGTATATTTAAAACATATTAACAGATACCAAGTTATCTGTCAATTTTGTGTAATGTGAAAAGTAAATTATCCTCCCTATAATGAAGCAGCAGCAATTCTAACTCAAATAACAGTTATGACACAAGAACTAATTGAGGCTCTTCAGATAATTGTACAATAGGATAACATATTTATACATCTTTAGCATCCAGGAATCTTCACAAACCAACACCTGTGCCCTTTACCAAAATATTGATTGATGTGGATAAAGAAACTGAAGCACTGTAAGATGCTAAACTATCATCTAAATCACCAAAAGTGTCCATTGTCATCTCGTAGTTTAACTGAATTTTGCTGAATTCTAATTTGATAAAGAGTGGCAGCCTGCATGGCAGAGTCTCTATGGACATTTTGGTCCAGATAACGTCTTGTTGTGAGGACTGTCCTGTGTGTTCCAGGACACATAGTATCCTTTCTAGGCTTTATCCACTCAACACTAATATCACCTCTTCCTCCCACCACCCTGAGAGTCAAAAATGTTCCCAAGCACTGCCAAATGTCCCCTAGGGAGCACAACTGTTGCCAGTTTAGAGTCACTGCTTCAGCAGGCTTACTGTGTGGCAATTCTTAAGGATCAAAATATCGTAACATTCCGTTTTGCAACAATTTTGGATAAACAAGAAGTCTTTATCTTATGCTTTGGTAACACTCCATTAACCAGCATATTAACCAGCATATTAGAAATCCCATTTCCTTGTTACAACAGATGATAAACATAAACCCAAAGTGTTTGCTCTATTCATGAACTTAATTGTCTCACATTTTAGTGGCTATTTTTAGAAATAAATTATTAGTAAAAAATCAAGAAGTGGCTCTTCTTGGAGGTAAATTGTTTCCATTGTCACAAGTAACTGGAGTGCCTGTGGTACTTTGAAACAACAGTTGTAACTTTATACATAATGTCCCCTTTCACAATTTATTTTACTGGCAGCAACTAAGTATATTTTAACTGTTATCAGGAAGGCTTCCGATTTTCTCCTGCTATTGCTGAAATTCACATGAAGGAGGGAAAGCATGTTACAGTTTAGCTCAAAATTTAAGTGGCAAAAGTAACCTAAGTGATTCAAGGGAGAAAGTAATAAGTGAATATATAAATGAAAATGTCTGATAAAGTAAGACCTGTTCATGATATTTTCACTGCCCCATTCACTCACCAGAATAGACCATGGTAGAAAAATAAATGAAAATGAGAGTCACTTATTAGAATTAGAAAGTGGTTTTTTAGTGTGTTCTTCAATTTGTTTCATTTGGTATTTCCGGAGCACCCACTAAAAGGCAGGCATGGCACAAGGGCCATTCACAGAGGTTGAGAACATTTCTGTATGTAGATGTATGATATGCTCCCCATAGCATTCGCTCTAGCTGGCACTTGAAATCCACTGACTCATATTTGATATGTTATAATCGTTCCTATTTTCCAAACATAGTATGTTTTCTTTGAACTGGTCATACCAGTTTGTAAGCAAGGGTCAAGAAAGGGAAAATAGAGGGGAGAGGAAAATTACTGTTTGGGAACACTCTGTCAAAATGTAAAAATTCTTTTCTGAAAGTGAAAACTGTGTCAGTGGTTAGTAAACTGAAAACTTGACAAGGGATAAGCATCATCAAATAGCTTAACAAAACGGTAGCTACTGGTTACAATGTTGATGCTAAAGCGAAAAAGCCAACTGATAAAAGACAACATGTTAAACTAAGAAAGCCTTACTAATGAAAAGGGACAATGCTGTAGAGCTCATTGGCTTTTGTGGAAAGGATGTAACATATGAAGCAATGCAGCACTGCTGTTCACTAGACCAACTAGAACACAAAGGCAAACTGTCAGGGTTGGTTCCTAGCGAAGTAATATTAATTAGGTCACTTACCACCCTTGAAATTGTAAAAACTCTCTGGTTGGCATCCACACACAGCGAGAAAGGAAAAGGAAGTCACATCTGCACTTTCTCTGTGCATTTAGGTTTATCCAACAGCAAGTATTTGACTTCTCTATAGGTAGGGAAGCTTGGCATAGATCCCTTATTTTATAGAAACTTAGGAAGTTCTGGAAGTGAAGGTCTCTGGGTGTGTTCCCAGTAGCTCTCCACAAATCCTTCTGCAAAACTCAAATGCCTCTCAGTTGTGCTCCTGGAAAAGCCCAGTGTGTGCACGGTACCAGATACATGACCAAAGCAATAGAAACACTTCTTGATTTTTCATTTAATTCAAGGCAACCAATAAGAGGTTCGCTTAGGTGTGAATTTTGTAGTAGCAGAAAAAAATTTATTCCCCCTAGCTAAAATGGCCATTTTCAAATGTTCTATCTTTTTCAAGTCCAGTTTTAAAGGAACAAGATAGGTTTGTTTAACTTTAATCTGAGTTACTATCTCAGCTGTTAAGCCTGCTAAATAAGCCCAGCCCCTATTCTCCATGTTTGTGATTGCTTCCTTCTATTTCTATCCTACTGTTGATTCTATGTGGATTCTCTTACTAGAAATTAGTATTTCAGTCATTCCTCTTTCAAAACTTCAGGTCAGGTCACGTTTTATATTTGAGAACCCTTCTAGATGCCAGAAGCATGGTTTTCCTTTACAACATTAAAATAGAAAATGGTATGTTAAAGCAGCAAATGAGAGGTGCCTACACAAACTGAATTGTCAAAAGTGAGAATCTAAAATTTAAACTGACAAAATATTCAACATGAAATAAAGCTTGTGTCACATTTCATCTAAGATGAACTTGCTTTTGAAAATAAATTCTTTGGGCCAGCATTCACAACAAAAAGTTGCACTAATCTAGATTTTCCCTGAGAGTGCATTTAATATTAGAACTAAAGAATGCCATTTGCAACAACATGGAGGAACCTAGAGATTATTATACTAAGTGAAGTAAATCAAAGAAGGACAAATGCCACATAATATCACTTACATGAGGAATTAAAAAAAAATGATACAAAGGAACTTAATTTACAAAACAGCAACGGACTAATAGTCAGAAGAAACAAAATTACAGGTACCAAAGGGGAAAGGGGCAGGGATAAACTAGAAGTATTGGATTAATAAATGTACACTATTGTGCATAAAAGAGACAATAAGGACCTACTGTATAGCACAGGGAACTATATTCAATATTTTGTAATAAATGCAAATGGACAAGAATCTGGAAAAAAACTATGTGTGTATGTGTGTGTATGTGTGTATATTGAATCACTATTCTGTACACTTGAAACTAAGACAACATTGCAAATGAACTATACTTCAATTTTTTAAAAAAGAGAAATCTTAATTTTATACTAGACTTCAGAATGGCACTTCATCTATCAGAGTGTATTGGAGCCTATCACTTCTTGGGATTCATCCCTGGTTTTCATACTCTTGTATAGTCCTACTTGATCTGTGTTATCAATGCAATGTGGCAGAAGTGATTGTGTGTCACACATGAGATTAACAAACCACATGCAAAAATATTAAACTGTAATAACTTCATTTCTCTCTTCAGAACAGCCCATTTCTAACAATCAAATGAGGGACCAGTGGGCATTGTGGGTATCTCCCCAACATCCATTCTGCCTTTTCTCCAGTGCATATGTTTAGACAGGTTGTGCAATATTAGCCTCACCTCTAACTTCAGACGTAGGCTCTGATAGGTTTGAATCAGTGATTTCAAACCCATCAGGTCCATAAGCTCCTGTAAATAATAACAGTTTTCTAGCATCCCTTTTTATATTAAAAAACTAATTCATTCATACATAAAGATATAAATAACCCTTTCCATGATTTCAAAAATCAATATGAGGCTCAAAAATAAAATGCAAACTAGGGGTAAAAGGAATTCATGAAACAAAAATATTTCAGTATGCAGATACTTAGGTGTGCTAATGTAGCCAAGGGCTTCTAGGGTGGTTCAAATGGTAAGGAACCAACCTGCAATACATAAGACCTAGTTTCAATCCCTGGGTTGGAAAAATCCCCTGGAAAAGGGAATGGCTACCCATAGAAATACTCTTGTTTGGAGAATTTCATGGACTAAGAAAGCTGGAGGGCTACAGTCCAGGGGTCACAGAGTCAGGCACAACTGAGCACCAACACAATGGAGTCAAATGCCTATAACTTTCCATAGGACCACCATGCGATGAGAACCCTAAAATGCAAGTGTATTTCACAGACATCTCAAATACCAAAGCATTGTATCAATCCTGATGTGATTTTTCAAATGGATGAACAAATTTTGGGTAAATTACAAAGTACAATATTCTCATCATATATCCAATAGCTACGTTTCTGGGAAGTTCAACACATGTTAAAATATTGCTCCCCACACCCCCTTAACACAATTCCGTGTTTAAATGTGGCAGAGCTAAGCTCTAAGTCCAGACAATCATATAAAAATGTTCACCTATATGTTTTCCAGAAGCATATCCAAAAGGTATGAATATGGGACAGTTCTTTGTGGTGCAAGCCTGTCCCATGCACTGAAGAACAGCTTGCACCCATGGTCTTCCATGATTAAATATCAGTTAGGAACTCTGTCCCTTTATTGTGATAACACAACACTCCTCAGTCTCTTGAGGATTGACATCACTTCCTATTCAGAATCTAGGAATAGTTTCACCACTGCTATTATCTTCAGGAATAAATACAGAGCCCAAGCCTAAGCCAGACATCATGAGTGTTATCTTGGTTCCATCAAGGTCAACCCAATTAAAACTAAACTCAGGACTAATGACGGAAATTCTGGAAACTTTTTTTTTTTTCTTTTCGGACAGTTGGTATGTGAATACAAAATGTGAAACTGGGCAATACTAAATCACAGAAGAGGGGGCAGTCCTAATATGTTGGAGGAATAGGACAGGGAGATCCCATTCTCTCCCACAATTTCATCCAAAGAACATTTGAACTGTGAGAACATTCCTGGAAAAAAACTTCCGAAGCTGGCAGAGGAAATGAGGCACCCAGAAAGGGAGCACGCTGTCTTCAAAAGGAGCCAGGGCAAAGTAAAAAAGATAAAGAGAGAGACGAAAGAGTTAGGGACAGAGAGACCGGAAAGGGAGTCTTGAAAGAGAGATAAGTTTCCAAACACCAGGAAACACTCTGTCCAGCAGGTCTTTGGTGAGCCTTGGAATCTCAGAGGGCAAAATAAATGGGAGGAGAAAAATAATAAATAATTAAAACTCACAGATTAAGTGCCTGACAGAAACTCCCAGTGAAGCAGCAGCCTGGAGGCTTGTACACCCAACTAGCAAGTGGAGAATGGACAAGAGGCACGGGCTGCATTGCTTAGGGTAAAGACTGGGCCTGTATGTGGAGGGCAATCTGAGTGAATTAGTTGAGGTAACAACCCAGACTTTGGAGTAGGTATCCCATGAAAGGCCAGGCCTACTCATAGAACAAAGGACTAAGCAAAGCTAGCTGTGGACTGGCCCATCCATCACCAGAGACAGACCAGCAATGGTAGCCAGAGGGAGAAGGGGGCAACTGTGGCTGCAGAGAGGCATCCTCTACTAAACTGCAGGTAGACTTTTCCACTAACCAAGAGTTCTTGGTAGTCTGGGTGGTTGACATTCAGCAGGAGGGTCACAGCCAGAGACAAGCTCTCCAGAAGAGACACAAGGCACACCTCAGAAGGTGCGCTCAGTAGTACACCCAGAAAATCAAGGGACTGGGATGGAGGAGGTGAGAAACCAGAGTCTTCAATTGGGGGAGACTGCGTTTGACAAGCACATGGTCACCTGAGCTGCTCAGTCCTGGGCAGGGCACAAAACACAGGCGCAACCAAGTCTGAGCCTTTGTAGAGTACCCAAGAACCTGAACCTGAGCAGCATAGATCTGAGGAATGCATGCAAAGCAGAGCCTGCATCAGAGAGCTCCGAGTAGAGCAAACTAGAGCCTGAGCAGTGTCATCTGGAAAAGCACACACGCCATGAGCGGGGGCAAACCAAGTGAGACTGAAACACTGTGAGCACTACCCCCCCACACACCAGTGATATTTGCTTGTAGTGTTCTCCCTCCCCACAGCACGATTTAACAAGTGAGTCTAAAAAAGGTGAAACCCATCATCTGCCTTGTGTCAGTGGAGAAATTAGACACTGAAGAGACCAGCAAACAGAAGAAGCTAAAATAAACCGAGGGAATGACTTTAGAAGTGAGAGGTGCAATAGATTAAAACCATGTAGTTAGCACTGACTACATAGGAAGGGGCCTATAGATCTTGAGAAGTATAAGCCAGATCAAGGAACTATTTGTAAATGAACTGAACCCACCCTGTTCACAACAGCTCCAGAGAAAGTCCTAGATATGTTTTTACTGTTATCATTGTTTAAATATTTTAAAAAAAACAAACATTTCTTTTACTTCTAAGTCCTCTTTTACTCCTTTAATTTTAATTTTTATAACCTACTATTACTTTGCAAAAATAAAGAAAGATCCTATTTTTAAAGCAAACAAAAATTATAATATATATATACATATATATATTCTATGTATTTTAAATATATTATATATTATAAATTTTTGTGACTTTGTTTTTACTTTTTCTTTTAATATTGTATTTTTGAGAATTTGTCATCTACTTTAGATTTTTGATCTTTGCTTTTTGGTATTTGTACCAAAACTTAAATTTTGTATTTAAACTTTGTACCTTTAAGAACCCAATCTTTAGTACCCATTCTTACTTGAGAGTGAGATCACTGGCTTGATTGCTCTCTCCCTATTTTGACTCTCCTTTTTTCTCCACCATGTTGTCTCCTCCCCCTTTTTCTTCACTATGAGACAAGGGAAAAATAAAACTGCAAAGTACACAAGCACATAGAGATTAAACAATACGTTTCTGAGTAATGAATGGTTATTGTGAAATAAGAAGGGAATTTGAGATTCCTATAAAAAAAATGCCATGAACACATGACAACCCAAAACCTATTGGATGCAGCCAAATTAGTTCTAAGAGGGAAGTTTATAGCAATACAATCCTACATCAAGAGGCAAGAAAAAAAATGAATAAACAATCTAAGTACCCCTAAAGCAACTGGAAGAAGAAGAACAAAAGTCCCAAAGTTATCAGAAGGAAAAATATAAAAAATCAAAGTATAGATGGATGGAAAGAAAGAATAGTAAGGATTCATACAACTAAAAATTGGTTATTTGAGAGTACAAATGAAACTGACAAGCCATTAGACAAACTCATAAAGAAAAAAGGGAGAAAAATCAATTCAACAAAATTAGGAATAATGACAGTGGAAAGGGTACAACAGACAATGCAGAAATTAAAACAATCATAAGATTTTTATGAGATACTATATGCTAATAAAATGTGAAGCCTAGAGAAAATGGACTGATTCTTAGAAAAGTTTAATGTTCCAAAACTGAAACTAGGAAGAAACAGCAATTATGAACAAGTCAACTGAACATACGGAAGTCAGTAGTGTAATACAAAATTTCCCATGAAATCCCAGGGCCAGAAGGCTTCACAGGTGAATTCTATCAAATATATACAGAATGTTAAAGTCTACACTTTCAAAACTCTTCCAAATAATTGCCGAGGAAAGAAAACTTTCAAACTCGTTCTATGAGGCGATAATCACCATGATACCAAAACCAAAGATACCATAAAAGGAGGAACTTACAGGCCAATAAAAGTGAAGAATATAGGTGTAAAAATCCTCAATAAAATTCTAGTAAACAGAATTCCAAAACACATTAAAAGGATCATACACCATGATCAAGTGGAGTTTATCTTAGGGATGCAAGGATTCATCAATATACACAAGCCAGTCAATGTGATACATCATATTAACAAACTGAAAGGTAAAAACCATATAATAATTTCAACAGATGCAGAAAGTACTTTTGATAAAATCTATCACCCATTAATGTTTAGAAAAACTCTTCCAAAAATGGACCTAGAAAAAATCTACTGTAACATAATGAAGGCCACATACAACAAACCAAGAGCAAGCATTATTCTCAATGGTGAGAAACTAAAAACATCTTTTCTAAAATCATAAACAAGACAAGGGTGCCTTCTCTTGCCATTATTACACAATGCAGTTTTGGGAGTACTAGCTACAGCAATCAGAGAAGGGAAAGAAATAAAAATACTACAGATGGGATAGAAAAAAATAAAACTCTATTTTCACATATTTTGACCTTGTACACAGAAAACTCAAAGATTTCCTAGAGCTAACATCAAAAAAACAATGTTCTTATCATCATAAAGGATTGGAAATAGGAAGTCAAGAGTTACCTGGTGCAACCAGGCAAGTTTGGCCTTAAACTACAAAATGAAGTAGGGCAAAGGCTAACAGAGTTTTACCAAGATAGCACACTTGTCAAAGCAAACATCATTTTTCAACAACAAAAGTGACGACTCTAAACATGTACATTACCAGATGATCAGTACTGAAATCAGAGTGATTATATTGTTTAGAGGCAAAGATGGAGAAGCTATATACAGGCAGCAAAAACAAGAACTGGGCAGGCTGTGGCTTAGATTGTGATCTCCTTAATGCAAAATTCAGACTTAAATTGAAGAAAGTAGGGGAAAACCACTAGGCCATTCATGTGTGACCTACATCAGATCCTTTATCATTATACAGTAGTGGTGATGAATGGATTCAGGGGACTAGATCTGCTAGACAAAGTGTCTGAACAACTATGTAAGGAAACGCATGACATTGTAGAGAAAGCAGTGACCGAAACCATCCAAAGAAACAAAAGAGTCCAAGAAGACAAGCTGGCTGTCTGGGGAGGCTTTATAAATAGTTGAGATAAGAAGAGAAGTGAAAAGCAAAGGAGAAAGAGAAATATATACCTAACTAAATGGAGAGTTGCAAAGAATAGCAAGGAGAGATAAGAAAGCCTTCTTCAGGGGACAATTCAATCAAATAGAGGAAAACAATAGAATGGGAAAGACTAGAGATCTCTTCAAGACAAGTGGAAACACAAAGGGAACATTTCATGCAAAGTGGACACAATAAAAACAGAAACAGCGAGGGCCTAGTAGAAGCAGAAAAGATTTTTCAAGGTTGCAAGAATACACAGAAGAACTATACAAAAAAGATCTTAGTAACCTGGATAATAACCACAGTCGTGTGTTCATTCACCTAGAACCAGACATCCTAGAGAGTGGTGTCAAATGGGTCTTAGGAAGCATTACTAGGAACAAAGATAGTAAAGGTGATGGAATTCAAGGTGGGCTAAAATTTAAGATTGTTAAACATGATGGTGTAAAAATGTTGTACTCCATATGCCAACAAATATGTAAAACTCAGCAGTGGCCACAGAACTGAAAAAGTCAATATTCTTTAGATTCCCACAGAAGCATGCCAAGAAATATTGAAGCTACTGCACAATTGCACTCATTTCAAATGCTAGCAAAGTAGTGTTCAAAATTCTTGAACTTAGGCTTCGACAGTTCATGAACTAAAAACTTCCAGACGCATATGCTTTGTTTAGAAAAGTCAAAGGAACCAGAAATCAAATATCCAACATCCACTGGCTCATAGAAAAAGCAAGATAATTTCATAGAAAATGTCTACTCTTGCTTCATTGACTACACTAAATCCCTAGACTGTGTGGATTACAACAGTATGTGGAAAATTTTTTTTTAAAAGATGAGACCATCATGTTACCTGCTTCCTGAAATCTCAGTATGCAGGTCAAGAAGCAATAGTTAAAACCAGAAATGGAGCAATGGACTGGTTCAAAATTGGGAAAGAATGCATGAAAGACATATATTGTCACTGTGCTTATTTAAATTCTATGCAGAGTACATCATACGAAATGCAGGGCTGCATGAATTACAAGTTGAAATCAAGATTTCATGGAGAAATATGAACAAATTCAAGTATGCAGACATTACCACCCTAATGACAGAAATTGAAGAAGAACTAAAGAGCCTCATGATGAGGGTGAAAAAAGGTGGGGAAGCTGGCTTATAAGTTAACATTCAAAACAGTAATGTCATGGCATCTTTTCTCATCACTTTATAACAAATAAATGTAGGAAATATTTATAGTGACAGATTTTACTTTCTTGGGCTTTAAAATCACTGTGGGTGATTTTAGCCATAAAATTAAAATACACTTGCTCCTAGGAAGAAAAAGTGTGGCTAACAAAATGGCATGTTAACAAAACAGAGATATCACTGTGCAAACAAATACTCACCTAGTCAAAGCTATGGTTTTTCAAGTAGTCATGTACAGATATGAGAGGTGAACCATAAATTCTGAGCATTGAGGAACTGATGCTTTCAAACTGTGGTGCTGGAGAATTTCTTTGAGAGTACCTTCAACAGCAAAGATTTCAATCCAGTCAGTCTAAAGAAAATTCACAGTGAATATTCACTGAAATGACTGATGCTGAAGCTCCAATACTTTGGCCATATGTTGTAAAGCACTGACTGTTGGAAAAGACCCTGATGCTAGGAAAGATTGAGGCCAGAAGGAGAAGGGGACAAAGGGAAATGAGATGGTTAGACGACATCATTGACCCAATGGACAAGAATTTGAACTAACTCATGGAGAGAGTGAAGGAAAGGGAAGTCTCACATGTGCAGTCCATGGAATTGCAGAGAGTTACATATGATAAAGTGATTGAGCAGCAAAAATAATTATAGATATTGCATATCTTTTCATGTCCTTTGTTGACCATCTATTCCAAAAATTGTAAGATAGTGATTTAATTTTTTTTTAATCACAAATACTGGAATGATATAGGTATCATGAATCACAGTAGTCAACATTGTCAAAATGATTCTACTACAAAGCAGCCTACAGATTCAATGCAACCCTCATCAAATTCCAATGGCATTTCTTTTTTTTTACAGAGCTAGAACAAAAAGTCTTAAAATTTGTATGGAGTCATAAAACACTACAAATAGCCAAAGGAATCTTCAGAAAGAAATGAAGTATTGGAGAAATCAGGCACCATCATTTTCATTCATCAAAACGGTATGATACCAGCACAAAAACAGAAATTTAGATCAATGTAACTGGTTAGAAAATCCAGCAATGGATGTCAACTTATCTATGACAAAGGAGGCCAGGCTATAAAATGTTGGAAAGACAGTCTCTTCAACAAATG
>ML661267.1:0-22170 GCA_007570785.1 Antilocapra americana | reverse complement strand
ACTGTTCCATTTATACAGGATTAAAACTCACTCAATTTGGGGGTCCTGTTGCTTTTTGTTTAACATCCTTCAAAACATTATATATTTGATTATATTTAAAAAGTTCTATTTTTTTTTTCAGATACATCTTTTCCTCCTCTCTAAATTTTGTGACTTAAGATTTACTGCAGCACTTTTCTTGGATACAAAGTAGCAGCACAATTAAGTAAAATTTATACAAATTTTATATGAGAAAATCTATGAAATTCTTAAAATAAATCATATATCTAAATAAATATTTCTTGTTAATAATTATTCCCAACTTGATCTATAGATTCAAATTAATGTCAATCAAAATCCAAAATAATAAATTCCTTTAAATTCACCAATTGAATCTAAAATTTATATGGAAAGGCAAAAAATTCAGAATAGTCAATATAATATTTAAGAAGGAGAAAAATGTAGGAAGCTTGCAGAATCTGACTTCATAACTTATTATGCAATTGCAGAAAGCAAGACAATGCATTGTTGGAAGAAGAGATGAATAGGTTGGTGGAGTAGTATAGAAAAATCATAAATAGACCCACACAAATACAGTCACATGATCTTTGGCAAAAGAGCAAAATAAATTAAATGGAGAAAAGATAGAATTTTCAACAAATGGAGATGGAATAACTAGATATTTACATGTAAAAAAAAATCTAGAGATAGACCTTACATAAAATGCCTTTTTTCCATAAAAATAATGTAAAGTGGACCATAAACCAAAAATTAAAAAAAAAAAAGCACACACACAAAAATGTAAAACTTCTAGAAGATGACAGCGGAAAAAATGTAGATGAGTTTGGGTGTGACAATGTTTTTAGATAAAAATCATGTTAGCACAATTCATTAAAGGAAAATTGATAAATTAGACCTTATGTAAATTTAAAACTCCTTCCCTGTGAAAAATACTAAAGAAAATAAGAAAATAAATCACACACTGGGAGAAATATTTTCAAGACAAATACATGATAAAAGACATGCATTCCTATTATATAAAAAACACTTAAAACTCAACAATAAGAAAATATAAGACACAATTTAAAATTTAGCAAAATATCTTAATAGATATCTCTCTAATAATGTAAAGATGGCAAATAAACATATGAAAAGATGCTCAATATAGTATTTCATCAGGGAGTTGCAAATCAAAACAAAATGTTAATTCATACCTACCAAAATGGTTGAAATGCAAGACTCTGAAACAACCAAATACCAGTAAGTGAAGCAAAAGAAACTCTCATATATCACTGATGAAAATGTTAAATGATAGAGACATGTTGATCTAAGACAATAAAACAAAAATTTGTTTATTAGGGTACAGCAAAGAATTGCAAGCTGGGCTGTTGCTGGGCAAGGAGAAATATTTTCTTCCAAATAGTACAGTAGTTGCACTTGCTGTTGGAAGTACAAAGCATGCTCCATCCAACTGGGTATGCAAATGACGGTTAATGAATGCAAATCATGGTGAGTGAGAATGCATGAAAGCCTACTCCACAGGCCATGCTTGACTTTAATTCTAGTTGAAGTTTCCTTTGTTAATTTTATGTACTTTGGAAGACAAACATACTCTCAATATACCACCTAACAGTTGAGTTCCTATGTATTTATTCAAATAAATTTAAAAAATAAAATAAAATAAAAACTTTTGTGTACACACACAAAAAAAACTGCATAAAAGGTATATAGCAGTTTTATTAACAATTTCTAAAATTTGAATGCACTCAATGAGTAGCAATCTGAGTAAATAAGTGTGATATGTCCATCTAATAAAATACTATTCAATGATAAAAGAAATGTATAATAAAACTATAAAATGACATGGAGGAAAATTAAATATGCATTGTTGAATCACAGAAGGTAACTGAAAAGACTACATAAGGTACAATCCAAGGTTATAGCATTTTGGAAGAAAGCAAAGTCATGGAGACAGTAAAAAGACAATTTTGGGGCAAGGGAGGGATGAATATGTAGAGTAGAGGGGATTTTTAGGGCAGTAAAAGTATTTTGTATGATATTATATTTATAGATATGCAATTTTATGTATCTTTCAAAATCCATAGGACTGTACAACATAACAGTGGAACCCTAATATAAACTATAGATTTAATAACCAAAGTACAACAGATGTTAATAATAGGGGAGACTGACTTGAAAGTTGAGAGGGAGTTCATGAGAAATCTATGTATGCTTTGTTCCTTCTGAAAACTCTATTTAGTAGTCAAGTTTAAAATAAAATCATTTGTTTTCTAAATTCTATGAAATATTTTATTAATTTTTTTTATGTCCTAGTCTTATTGCTCCCAAATAAATGACAAGTTTCTCAAAGACTTTTGATCCAATCTCTATAATGCCTACCATATGCCCCATATTTTTCAAGTAACACTAGTTAGTTTGGTAGTAACCTGAGGTTTACTGATAAATAATTGAAAAGTAAACTCACTTATAGGAAGAAAGTACAATCATGAACCAAATATTTCATAAGATTCATTTTGCTTTGATGTACACATACTTTTGAATCTTGAGTAGAGACTTGATATAAATATAAGCATGTTTCCTTAAAATAAAAAGGAGAAAAAACTTGATATGGTCCATAGAATCAGAATGGAAGTTTATTTAGCAAATCATTCAAAATACCCAGAAGGTAAAAGGTGCTGGTTTAGTTTAGAATCAGGCAGTTGCCTATAGGTAGGTTATTATAAAGTCGTGTATACGACATGACTAAAAGTAAGATTTTAATTCATTTTTAACCTCAGAGGTGAAAATGAGGCTACTGATTTCTCTCATAAAAATCACTATGATGAAAATTGGCAATTTCTCTAGGCATAATAATATTGTAAAGTGTTTTTGGTGAAGGGAATGTTCCTCCATAGACAAAGCTAAAACTACTTTTATTTATGCCACTGTGGCTCATAAAACACATAGCATAACAAATATGAAGTGCTGTAAAAATACAATTTATAAATAAAATTTAATTCTAAGTAGATTAACTTTTTTTGTTTTCTCCTGAAATTTGGTGTTTAGCAATCACTATTTTTAGCTTGTTTAGTAAACTTAACGTAATTACCTGGGATTAAATGGTGCGAAAGTGAAAGTCATTCAGTCATGTCTAACTTTTTGCAACTCCATGGACTGGATGAGCCACGAGGGAAGCCCAAGAATACTGGAGTAGGTAGCCTATCAAATCTCCAGAGGATCTTCCCAATCCAAGAATCGAACTGGTGTCACCTGCATTGCAGGTGGGTTCTTTACCAACTGAGCTGTCAGAGAAGCCTAACTTTGGTCATGAATGGTCATTAATAAGAATAAATTTTTATTTAATGGATGCACACATTATTATGAAGGAAACTATTAATGGATTATTATCTTATGTTTGTTATAAGGACAAGAGATAAATGCTAACTCCAACTAACTCATCATCTTCAAATATTCATATTGTCCTGATTAAGTGAAATTGCTTACATTATTTTTGTAACATTTCTTCTTGACTTAGTAATAGTGAAAAATCCAATTTTGGGTTGGGAAGATCTGCTGGAGAAGGGATAGGCTACCCATTCCAGTATTCTTGGGCTTCCCTTGTGGCATCCACCTGCAATGCAGGAGACCTGGGTTGGGAAGATCCCTTGAAGAAAGGAAACGCTACCCAGTCCAGTATTCTGGCCTGGAAAATTCCATGGATTGTATAGCCCATGGGGTCGCAAACAGTTGAACATGACTGAGCAACTTTCATTTCACTAAATGCTTATGATTCACAGTCACAAACTATTGTAGCAAAACTTAAAAATGTAAATATAAGCAAAAGATATCCATGGTTTCTTTTAATAATATTATCTTTAAAATATTAGTAAAACTGCACAATTTTCCTTTGGAGGCATTTATTTTTAATTTTTAAATTTTAACTTTCATCAATATTTGGGTTTGATAGAAGCCTTTATTCATTATTATTCAAAATATAAACAGGAGAAAACACTTCTCACTAGTAAGAATGAAGAAGAAAAATGATTACATTGCCCAGAATTGCTGGTTTGATAAAGGTTTATGGAAAGTATTCTTTCTTATCCATTATTCTACATAACCATTGTCTGACTCTTTGAATCTGCAGCAAAGAAATTATGAGTCCATTGTAAACACTGATTTTACAAATCAACAAAGCAAAATCAAGGTTCTTTCAAAATACACGTGTAGTCATTTTACTCCCACCCCCATCAATGTGGAAGAATAGAATTTGCTTATTTATTTTAGTGGGAAATACCTTATGGATTATTCTATTTTTTCCATTTCATTACTTTTTAAATCTTTTAAGAATTATCATCCTAGGTGAAATGTCACTAAACATGTTCTACAAATTAAATTTATTCATTTTCAACCTCTGTTAAATTCATTACACTGAATACCAATAACACAGAGTAACCTTGGGGAAGAGAAAATCTAGTGAATTGTATTTATTTATCTTAAAATAGATAGTTACCAAAAAGTACAAACAGCTCATGCAAAAAGAAATAAATGACAAAAATTCTAAAGGTACTGCAAACAACTTGTTAATGGAAATATTTTTAGGCAAAAGGCTTTGAGAATTGTCATTAAGGAACAGCTTCCTGGATTAGCTGGAAAGCATTTTAAATCAATTCAGATATTTTTGTTATTGTTGCTTTGACCAAGAGATCATGAAATCTTATTTAAGAATATAGTCAGGATGAATCAAGATGGCAGAGGAGTAGGTGGACATGGAGTGCATCTCTCTCCATGGATGCATCAGGAATATATCTTCAGATACAAAATTTCTCACTGGTATGCATGGGGACTGGGGCCTGTCCTGTAGCACAGTGGATTAGAGAGCAATGTCAGGATGAGAACTGCTACTGTGGCAAGATGGCCTTAGGGAAGGAGCAGGAGGAAATTCACAACAGGAAATGTATTAGGAGAAAACAGTGTGGCCACAGAAATGAGTACTACTGCTAAGTCACATGCAGTGGGTAGAGCCATAACTGTAGATTCAAATGCCAGTGCTGGCAACTGAGGAACAGATAAAGATGAGCTAGGTCTGACCTTTTAGTGCCTGATGAATCAAACGACAGATAAGCACCTGCCAGGGCAGCACTTCTAACACTTGGTACTGGAGGCTAGAAAAGTCTCCTAATAGAGTCATGGGGTATGAAAAGAAAAAGATAAGACCCTGAAAAATGAACTCTCCAGGTCAGTGGGTGATCAATATGCTATGGGAGAAGAGTGGAGAAATAACTCCAGAAGGAATGAAGAGGCAAAGCAAAAGCATAAACGATGCCCAGTGGTGGATATGTCTGGTGGTAAAAATAGAGTCTGATGCTATAAGAACAATATCGCATAGGAACTTGGAACGTTCGGCCCATTAGGTAATCAAGGTAGAATAGAAGTGATCAAACAGGAGATGGCAAAAGTGAACATCAACATTTTAGGAATCAGTGAACTAAAATGGATAGGAATGAGTGAATTTAATTCAGATGACAATTTTATCTATTATTGTGGGCAAGAATCCATTAGAAGAGATGAAGTAGCCCTCATAGTCACCAAAGAATCCAAAATACTCTCCTAGGGTGCAATATCCAAAATTACAGAATGATTTCTGTTCATTTCCAAGGCAAACCATTCAACATCACAGTAATCCAAGACTCTACCCCAAACACTAATGCTGGGCAAGATGAAGTTGAATAGTTCTATGAAGACCTACAAGATGTTCTAGAACCAACATCAAAAACAGATGTCCTTTTCATCACAGGTGAATGGAATACAAAAAAGTCAAGCGATAAGTTGAGTAACACATAAATTTGGCCTTGGAGTAAAAAATTAAGCAGGACAAAGGCCAACAGAGTCTAAGGTCAAGGAAATGCCCTGGTCATAGTAAACACCCTCTTCCAACAACACAAGAGACAACGCTACACATGGACATCATCAGACAGTCAATGTTTAAATCAGATTGACTATATTCTTTGCAGCCAAAAAATGGAGAAGCTCTATACAGTCAGCAAAAAAAAGAAAAGACTGGGAGCTGACTGTGGCTCAAATTGTGACCTCCTTTTTGCAAAATTCAGACTTAAATCTAAGAAAGCAGGTAAAATCACTAGGCCATTTAGATATGACCTAAATCAAATCCCTTTTGATTATACACTGGAGGTAATGAATAGATTCAAAGGATTAGATCTGATAGACAGAGTGCCTGAAGAAATATGGATGGAGGTTCGTAATGCTATACAGGAGGCAGTGACCTAAAGACAGGAAGACTAAGATCCTCACAATCCAAGCATCCATGCCATGTCCATGCATCCCCAAGAAAAAAGGAATGCAATGAGAAAAAATGGTTGTCCGAGGAGGCCTTAAAAATAGCTAAGAAAAGAAGATAAGCAAAAGACAAAGGAGATGGGAGGGAATTTCAAAACTGAGGGGACATATGTATACCTATGGCTGAGGTTTGACAGAAAACAGAAAAATTCTGTGAAGCAATTATCCTTCAATAAAAAAATAAATTTTAAAAAGGCAAAGGAGAAAAGGAAAGATATAGCCATCTGAATGCAGAGTTTGAAAGAACAACAATGCAAGATAAGAAAACCTTTCTAAGTGAACATTGCAAAGAAATAGAAGAAAATATTAAAATGGGAAGAGCTAGCAATCTCTTTAAGAAAATTAGAGAAACCAAGGGAATATTTCATGCAAAGATGGGCACAATAAGGGACAGAAGTGGTATGGACTTAACAGAAGATAATAAGAAGAGGTTGTGAAAATACACAGAACGGGAGATAACAAGATGGTGGAGGAGTAGGTGGATATGGAGTACATCCCTCTCCATGGATATATCAGGAATATACCTTCAGACACAGAAGTGCATGCAGAACACCGGCTGAGAGCAGACAGGAGTACCTGACCAGTGGAAAATAATATTTAGAACCATGTAGAACTCAGTAGGATGAAGGAATTAGGGGGGGAAACAGGAGTGTTAGTAGGACTGGACCTGCCCTCTGTGGGCAGTGGAACTGAAGCGGGGGTCTGATCCCCACATCGGGGCAGTTGTCTGAGTCAGAGGAGAAACATTTAAGGCTGAGAATGAACAGCTGATTTGTGGCAGCCTAAATGGAATGAGAATCAGCCAGTCCTTGCCACAGCCATACATACCCCAGATAGGGATGCAGGTCCCCTGAAAGGCACAGTGGCTGGGAGCTGGAGTTTAGGGATTGTGGAGCAATCCCAAGTGATCACTGCTGTTGACTGCAGAGAGACAGACTGAGAAGATGTGAGAGAAGAGAGTGTGGGGGAAAAAGCCTGTGGAGGAAAGCCGGGCAGCCATGGAAGCAAGGTGATGCTGCTGAGTCACGCATAGGGGATGGAGCCATCACCATAGCCTCTCTTCCCACATGCTAGCATCAGCAGCTGAACAAAAGAGAGGCTGGCCCATAAAATGCCTGACACACTGAACTACAGAGTAAGACCCCACCCAAGGTGCCCCTTTAAGTGCTTGATGAGCCAACCTACAGAGTAAGACTCTAGGCAGCAGGGCCCTTCTATGTGCTTGAATGGGCAGAGCAATGGAGAAAGACTAGACGAAGAGGTCTTCTGATCATCAGCTATGAGAGACTCAAGAAAATACCTTGATAGAGCCATATCTCCTGCGGTGGAGGCAGTGAATGTCCCTGAACACTTGGTGCCACCACGGTCCCCACAAGCCAAGCAGCTGTGCCACTTTCATGCTCAACTCTCACTGGAGCAGAGCTGCCACAAGCAAAAAAATTCTTGCATCTGTGAGCACAGGGTCACATCAGTTGTGTCCAAATCTTTGTGGCCCTGTAGACTATGGCGTGCCAGGCTTCTCTGTCAGGGGTTTCTCCAGGCAAGAATAATGGAGTGTGTTGGCCAATATTGGTTACCATACCATTCTAGAGCACTATATTTCCTGCTGACCTAGCCGCCAACTCCCCTGAGTACCTGGTGTTGTCAGAACCCTTTGGACCCAAGAAGCTGCATCACCTCCACACCTAGACTTCACAGTGGCAAACCCACGTCCTCCAGGGCAGCCTCAGGGGCAAACCCCAGTGGATGACTCACATTCAGAGGTGGAAATAAAGCCACAATTGAAACCCTTGGTTTATCCTATATGGGACTCTTTGTGCCTCTTGGACTTGATTTACTATTTGCTTTTCCATTTTGGGGAAATTTTCAACTACAATCTCATCAGAAATTTTCTCATACCCTTTCTTTCTCTCTTCTTCTTCTTCTGGGACCCCTATAATTAGAACGTTGGTGCATTTGATATTGTCCCAGAGGTCTCTGAGACTATCATGAGCTCTTTTCATTCTTTTTACTCTATTCTGCTCTTCAGAAGTTATTTCTGTGCTGTTTTGTTTGTTTGTTTTTCCTCTAATGGGCAAGGCTGGAAAACACAACTAAAGCAAAGTGCCAACTGGGGAATAAAATAATGAAATCAAAACTAATAAATATTTTAAGAGGAAAGGAAAGAAAGAAAATAAGTAACGAATAGATATAGAAAGTAAAACAGACGTAGATAAATTAGATTTATATACATTAAATATTAACTACAAGGGGAAAAGAACAGTAAGAAAAACAAAAAAGAATAAATGTAGAAAAACTAATAATAGGTTAAAAAATTAAAATTAGAAAAAAAGAGAAAAAAAAAAGGGAAATGCCACAGAACTGCAAAAGCCCGATGTAGAGACAGAGGTTTATAACAACAATAAAAACTGTGACTAAGAATAAACAAAACCTCAACAGCTTAATTAGATTTCATAGTGCCAATAAAATCTGCAACAGAAGGGGGGGGGAAAGGAAAAAGTGAAAAAAAAAAAGGAATCTACAGAACAAGTTAAAATATAAGAAGAATAATTGCTTTTCTTCATTGCTTTCTTCCCAGTTGACACCTTGCTTTTGTTGTGTTTTCCAGTTCATGTTTTAGTTAGCTTTGTTCTTAACTGGTAGATATAATTTTGTATTTCCTTTGTTCACTATGTCAATCTATTGTACCTTATTTTCATTGGACTGTTTTGACTTTGCTTATGGGTGCATATGTGTAAATTCAGTCACACTTTTCATTGTTGTTATAAACCTCTACCTCTACGTTCGGCTTTTGCAGTTGTGTGGAGTTTTCTGCTTTTTTTTTTCTTTTTCTCTTTTGTCTTCCATTTTCTTTCTCTTTTTTATAATTTTAATTTTTTAAACCTATTATATTTTTCTACACTTTTTACATTTATTCCTTTGTTTGCCTTTCCTTTTGTTATTTTTCCCTTGTAGTTAATCTTTAATGTATATAAATCTTTTTCATCTACCTCTATTTAAATTTACATATATACTCTTTCTTTCCTTTCCTCACAACATATTTGTTAGCTTTGTTTTCATTGCTTCATTCCCCACTTGGCACCTTGCTTTAGTTTGTTTTCCAGTTTGTGCTTTAGTTTTATTCTTAACTGGTAAATATAAATATTTTTTTCTTTCCTTTGTTTACTGGGTCAGTCTAAATCTACTGTACTTTAATTTTGTTGGACTGCTTTGACTTTGTTCATGGGTGTATATGTATATGTGTATATTCCATTATTTTAATTATTATTTGCCTGATTTTGTAACTGCGATTCATATGGAGTTCTTTGGTTTCTTGTGGGGTAAATGTTTAAATATCATGTACTGTCATAACAAATCACTTGTGGAATCTTCATTCCTGACAGGAGACCAAGCCCTGAGCATTTGGAGTGGGAGCACTGACTTTAAGTGGGGCTATCAGATAGTGAGAACTCACCGAAAGGAAACCACTTGAATACAAGACTTGGCATCACCCAACCACCAGTAGCACCATGAGCAGGAGGCCTCATCTAAACAACAAACAAAATAAAAATACAAACCCAATTATCAGCAGACAGGATTACTATCTCACTTATCCTTGTAGTATTTATCTGTCTTTTCTCAGGCTTTAAGGTTGAATTCTTCCTTTTGGTTTCTACCATGCTAAGGTTTGCCCAGTGGTTTCACCTTATGATGGCAGAAACCAAAAGGAAGAAAGAATTCAACCTTAAAGCTTGAGAAAAGGAGACCTAAAATAAATAAGTTAAAAAATTAAAGAAAAGGTAGAGAAATACTACACAAATGAAGTAATGAACTAGAAAAATAGAAGTCCAAGTAAATGAAGATGAAATAGGCAAACACCCTGAAAAATAATTCAGAAAAATGATAGTAAAGATAATCAACAACCTTGAAAACAAAATGGAGAAAATGAAAGAATCAATTAACAAAAACCTAGAAGAATGAAAGAATAAACATACAGAGACAAACAACATAATTACTGAAATTAAAAATACTCTAAAAGGAATCAATAGCAGAATATCTGAAGAAGAAGAATGAATCAGTGAGCTGGAAAGTAAACCAGTGGAAATAAAACTTCTGAAGTGCAGAATAAAGTAAAAAGAATGAAATGAACTCAGGATAGTCTCAGAGACCTCTGAGACAATATCAAATGCACCAGCATTCAAATTATAGGGGTCTCAGAAGAAGAAGAGAAAAAAAAATGTATGAGAAAATTTGTGAAGATTATAGTTGAAAATTTCCCCAACATGGAAAAGGAAATAGCCAATCAAGTCCAAGAGGCACAAAGAATCCCATACAGGATAAACCGAAGGAGAAACATGGCAAGACACATACTAATCAAACTAACAAAGACTAAACACAAAGGAAGAATATTAAAAGCAGCAAGAGAAAAGCAATAAGTAATATACAGGGGAAACCCCATATGCTTAACAGGTGATCTTTCATCAGAAACTCTGCAGGCCAGAAGGGAATGGCAAGATATATTTAAAGTACTGAAAAAGAAAAATCTACAACCAAGACTATTCTACCTGGCAAGGATCTCATTCAACATATATGGAGAAATAAAAAGCTTTTCAGACAAGCAAAAGTTAAGAGAACTCAGTATCACCAAACCAGCTTTACAACAAATGTTTAAAATATTGACATACTCAAGAAATACAAGAGAAGAAAAAAAATAAAAAAGATCTACAAAATCAACCCCAAACTATTAAGAAAATGGAAATTGGAACATATATATCAATAATTACTTTAAATAGAAATAGATTGAATGCTCCAACCAAAAGACACAGACTGGTTGAATGGATACAAAAACAATATCCATATATATGCTGTCTACAAGAAACCCACTTCAGACTTCAAGACACATGTAAACGGAAAGTGAGAGGATGGAAAAATATATTCTATGAAAAAGGGAAGCAAAAGAAAGCTGGAGTAGCAATCATCCTATCAGACAAAATAGACCTTAAAATAAAGAAGATTACAACAGATAAAGGACACTGCATAATGATCAAGGGATCAATCCAAGAGGAAGACATAACAATTGTCAGTATCTATCCACTCAACATAGGAGAACCTCAATACATAAACAAACAGTAATAGACATTGTAGTTTTGATTTGCATTTCTCTAATAATGAATTTTGCTGGTGCCTCAGATGGTAGAGACTCTGCCTGCAGTGCAGGAGACCCAGGTTCAATACCTGCACCATGATTCTGGAGAAGAAAATGGCAACCCACTCCAGTATTCTTTCCTGGAAAATTTCATGGACAGAAGAACCTGACGAGCTAGAGTCCATGGGGTTGCCAAGAGTCAGACATGACTGAGCGACTAACAATAGACATAAAAGGAGAAATTAACAGTAACACAATAATAGTAGGAGACTTTAACACCCCACTCACACCAATGGACAGATCATCAAAACAGAAAATTGATGAGGAAACAAAAATCTAAAATGGTACATTAGATGAGATGGATCTCATTGATATCTTCAGGACATCCCATCCAAATGCAGAAGAATACACCTTCTCAAGTGCACATGGAACTTTCTCCAGGATAGGCCACATCTTGGCTCACAAATCAAACCTCAGCAATTTAAGAAAATGTAAATCATATCAAGCATCTTCTCCAATCAAAATGCTATGAAACTAGATGTCAATTATAAAAAAAAACTGTAAGAAACACAAACACACAGAGATTAAACAACATGTTTGTAAATAAACAACAGGTTACTGAAGAAATCAAAATGGAAATAAGAAAAAAATCTATAAATAAATGACAATGAAAACACAAAAACTTAAAACCTATGGGATTCAGCAAAAGCAGTTCTAAGAGGAAAGTTTATAGCAATACAATCCTACCTTAAAACCAGAAAAACATCAAACAGATAACTCAACTTTGCACCTAAAATAACTGGAAAAAGAAGAGGGAAAAAAGGTAGAAGGAAAGAAATCATAGAGATTTATGAGCCTTAATAAATGAAAAATAAATGAAAGAAACACTAGTAAAGATTAATGAAACTAAAAGCTGGTTCTTTGAGAAGATAAAGAAAATTGACAAACTTTTACTCAGACTCTTCAAGAAAAGAAGAGAGAATAAGAGGTGGGAGGGGGGTTCTGGAAAGGGAACACATGTATACCCATGGCAGATTAATGTCAATGTATGGCAAAACCAACACGATAATGTAAAAAATAAATAAATAAATAAATAATTTTAGAAAATAAAATAAAATGCTAGAAAAAATAAAAAAAGAAAAAGAAAAGAAGAGAGAATACAAAATGAAAAAAGGAGAGATTGCAACAGACAATGCAGAAGTACAAAGAATTATAAGAGACTGTTATGAACAACCATATTGCAATAAAGAAATGGACAGATTCTTACAAAAGTTCAATCTTTCAAGACTGAACCAGGAAGAAATAGAAATTATGAACAACTGAAATTGAAGCTGTGATCAAAAGTCTCCCTAAAATCAAAAGCCAGGACCAGATGGCTTCAGAGGAGAATTTTATCAAACATTTAGATAAGAGCCTACCATTTTAAAATTCTTTCAAAAAATTTCAGAGGAAGGAACAATTCCAAACTCATTCTACAAGGCCACCATCACTTTGATATCAAAATCAAAGACAACCCAAAAAAAGAAAACTATAGGCCAATATCACTGATGAATATAGACACAAAAATCCTCAACCACTTCCAAGCTGATAAGAGGGTATTTTCCCTAAATTGATGAGGCAACATATTCTCCTAATCCTCATATTGAAGGTCTCTGATCCAGGGGCCCCAAGTAGTAGTTGGAGGAAGCTTACTGCAGTTGCAGGAGTTTGAGCAACCATTTATAACTTAAAAGCCTTCATGTGACTAGAAACAAATCCAGCTACACAGTTACAGGTGCAGGGAGAAAAGAGCAAAAGCAGAACAATAAGCAAAGTTAAAAGTCACATTATGTCCATTGTTAAGGTGCAAATTGTTGCACCAGTCCATTTTAGAATTGTTAGATGTCATCAGATTAAGAACAGCCATCACAAATGATTGTTGTTATCAAATGTAGTCACAGACTTGGAAAAAGTCATTTCCTTGAAATGGAGATGTCCACCACAGGAAGCCTTCCACTGATGAAGAGGGGAGCACTCTGCAGACCCAGCAGCTAGACCAATTGTGGAATGCAGTGTAGGAGTGAGCCCAGGACAAAAAGGCATTGACTTGAGGATCAAACAGCAGACTCAGGATTTTTGGAGTCAGCAGAAGCAGGCTCACGTAGATTATCAGGCCCATCTGAAAAGTACAAAGTCAGAGCACAGAAAGTAAAGACATAAAATGATGTCATATGGTTCTGGTCAGAATGTCACCTCTTAACTCGAGTGTGATGCACCCACGAGTCTATTCCTGGCACTCTGACAGCTGTGGGAGAAGAAAGAATAACCTGGTAAGGGCCTTCCCAGAGGGGCTCAAGGGATTGGACCCCAGATCCCAATGTTTTTATCAGGACCTCAGTTCCTGGCTCAAATAGAGGCTTGCTTGACTCTGAGGCTGGGTCCTAGAGTTCTGTTAATGCCTGTTGAAAAGCTGAGAGCTGAGTTACTTAATTAGTTAATTTCAAGGCTTTAGGAAAACTTTTCTGTTGACCCTTTTCATTTCAATTATTATTTTCCATCCTTGGACTGTAACCATCCTTTATCAATAATCTTTGGTCGTCTTTTCTCATATCTTTCTAATTCCTCCTCAGCATATTGTGGTTTATCCTATTCCACAGGACCTGTCCAGATCAAAGGCATCTGCAATGAAGGGGTTTCCTAAAGTGCTGCTTTTCTGGCTTGACAGTCAGCTGGCTGATTACCTTTGGCTACTTTAATCCCTTCCCTACTGTGCCCTTTGTAATGCATAACAGCTATTTCTTTAGGACAATATATAGCAGTTAAAAGTCTCTCAATCTCTCTGAAATGCTTAATAGGCTCTCCTGTTGCCATTTAAACTGTCTTTCCATATTGCAGCATGAGCTTGTAAGGTCAAATAAGCATACTTAGAATCAGTGTAGATATTTACTGGCTGCCCTTTGCTTAACTATAGAACTCAGGTCAGAGCCACAGCTCTGCTAGCTGGTTCCCTGGGGGAGAGATTTTGCTTTAAAATCTATTCAGCTATCACCACAGCACAACCTGCTTTACGCTCCCCATCCCGAACAAAAGAACTGCCATCTGTAAATATTTCCATGTCAGGATTATCTAGTGGGGTATCCATCAGATCTTTCCAACCTGCATAAAGTTGGAAATTGGGAACAATCGTGATCAGGTGTTTCATTTTTCTTCTCAGGAAGGAAAGTGTTAGGATTTAAATTTCCACAAACTTTAAGCCTAGTTATTGGCCCTTCTAACAACAAAGACTTATATTTAAGAAGCCTACTGTCTGTCATCTAAATATTAACTTTTGAGTTTAAGATTCCACACCTATATGTTGCTGGTGAGGCCCTCAAGTTTGTGTCAAAACTCCCCAAGGCCATATCTTTTCTTTCAGTGACAAACAAATTAAATTCTGACCCTGTAGGCAAACTCAAAGCAGGAGCTTGCAGGAGAGCAGTCTGAAGAGCCTTAAAAGCATTTGAGAATCTGGAGACCAAACTAGTTTGCTGGTTTGGGCCTGCTGAGTTTCAGTTATAAGTTAACATAAAGGTCAGGCAAGTTCCCCATAACCTGAAATCCAAAAGCAGCAGTAGCCTGAGATTTCAAAAAATCCTCTCAATTGTCTCAAAGTCATAGGTAGGGGATGATTTACTATAGATTTAATTCTAGAAAGCATACTGAAAAATATTTGGCTCCATCAGGAATCCATACAATAGAATATAAGGATTAGGTACCACATGGTGTAAAGGAACTACAGTCTCATTTATTATATGTAAATCTTGAACTACTCTCCATTTACCATTTGATTTCTTTATTCCCAAAATAGAAGTGTTGTATAGACTGTTACAATAGCCCCTACTCCTTTAAATGCTCAATGATGGGTTTCAACCCTTCCTTAACCTCAGGTTTCAGTGGATACTGCTTTTTTATGTGAAAATAAGTGCAGGTCTTTGAGACTGACAACTACAGGAATAGCATTTTGTGCTCGACCCACAGATTTTCCAACAGCCCACACTCTAGGATTTACATTTTGTTCAATTAATGGTAGAGAAAGGGAGGTCTCCATATTCATGAAAACAGAGGCATGGACCTTGCTCAGTATACCCCTCCCAAAAAGGGGTGAGGGAGACTCTGGCATGATCAGAAACTCATGTGAAAATAGCACAGAGTCCGAGTTGGAGCTTAAAGAACAGCTGAAGTAGTACCTTTTGGCTCATCCAGACAGTCCCATCACAGAAACGAATCAGGAAGAAAGTGGGCCAGGAGTTTCAGTAAGCACAGACTAAGTTGCCCCAGTGACTAAAAAGAAATTGATGGATTGGCTCCCCACAGTTATTAATACCGGGGGTTCCTCAGGTATAATTAGGACAGGAGCTTGTGTGGGGACCCTTGGGTACATTTAGTCCTGATTGTCTTGAGAGTCCAACCCCTGAAACCTATGCCTTTGGGGGCAGTCTCTCCTCCAGTGTGGTCCCTTGCAGACTGGACATGTAGTCGGGGTGGCTTAGATGCCTGAGGGCAATCCCTCTTGAGGTGCCACTCCTTTCCACAATAAAAGCAAGCCCATCCCTTTTCATCTGGGTCCCTCTGGCCATTTTTGTCAGGCTTTTTAAGAATGGTTCTGACAGCCATTACAAGAACTTCCACCTGTTGATTTGTCTTTTTCTGCCTTTCTTTCTTTTCCTCATATTCCTGCCATAATAGACTATCTGAGCCAGCTGCACCAGATTATCTAAAGACTGATTTGGTCCATATGCCTATTTTAATAGCTAATGACAGATATCTGGAGCCAACTGAGTGAGAAATCGATCCGTTAAGATCACTCTTCCCTCTTCACTTTCGGGATCAATCTCAGTGAATCTGCAAAGGGCTTCTCTCAATCTGTCTAGGAGTTTACCAGGAGCTTCCTTCTTTTCCTGTTCTATGTTTGCCAATTTGGCATAGTTTAAAGTCTTAGCACTTGCTTGCCTGAGTCCTTCAAGTATACATCTGACAAAATGACTCTGATCCCATATTTCTTCAGCTGTGTTAGAGTCCCAATCTGGTTTTATAGTTGGGACTACCTTATTCCCAGTGGAGAGAGGGCTATCTCGTCCTCCCTCTTCCTTACTGATTCATTACCAAGCCATTCATCTCTATAGTCAACTGCTTTCCCCAAAACTCAAGCTCTTTAGTCAGGAGTTAGCATCTGTCCCAGGACATACATCTCTCGAAGGAAGGTCATAAAGTAAAGTTAGTTTCATAAAGACTTCTATATAGTCTCAACTGCAATTGAAACTGTTTGAAATTATACTGAGACTGAGGCAACCCCTTCTAGAATGGTGCCCTGATTCTCAGCCTGTTAAGTTAGGAGCTCCAGATATAGGAGCAAAGTAAGAGGACAGGAGTGAGCTGAAGGTTTCACACCCAAATCTGCACCCTTATGACACAAGTTGCAGAGAGATAAAGAGCAATACATATGGCACCTCTACCCATTTCCCTTGCTTTCTACAGAACCAGTCTAATTGTAGAACAGTATTATAATTAAGAAACTCTCCAATCAGCCACCATTTGCCACCTCCAATGGACACCATGGCTATGCAGTATCACATAGGAAGATCAAGTGTGTCTTCTTTAATCTCTAGGGATCAAATCTATCCCAGTTTATTAGGACCCAATTCAAAGGAGTGTGGCTGGAGTTGCTAGCCCCCATCTGTAAGAGAGAAAAAAGTGACCAGTGCCATCTTTCTATGAGAGGCATTCCTCCCTGTTCTAGATGGGGGTGTAGACAGACTTTACACTGAAGCTTTCCTTCCCTGGTCAGACTTAGTCTGTCCGTTACTGATGCAGACGCCATACTCATCCTTCCTGGTTCTACCACTGAGGTGGGATGGAGATGCACCAGGGTTAGGCCTGATGGCATCCCAGACGAGTGTCCAGTTCCTCACCATTAAAACCTTGCTTGCCTCTGATACCACCTGGGATTCAATCAGATTAACTTTCCAGAATGCCTCCTAAGCTAACACTGCAGGGGGAAACTTTTGTCTCCTGAGTACCTGTGCATGACCCTGAGTATATTCCTGACCATGATAAGACTGGTACAAACATAAAACCAATATGTTCCTCCCAAGCATCACCACACCAGTATAAGTGAGAGCAAAAGAGATGGTGAAGGGCTTGCCAATGAGGAAAAAGAGATTTTTGTTCTTAAGTTATTAGGGCCAGTCCTTCCAGTTCGTTCTCACAGATTGCACAGAAAGAATATCTGAGGAGATGGGACAAAAGCCACTGGAGAGCCTCCTCTGGTCCACCAAGAGCTAGCATTACCAAAGGGAGAAGCACACTGTACTTCCTATCCGAGTAACCTTTTTTTTTAATATATATATATATAATTTGTATTAGTTTTGCCATACAATAACATGATATCGCCATGGGTTTACATATGCTCCCCCTCCAGAACCCTCCTCCCTCCTCCTTGCCTCCTCCCTCCCCCCGGGAAATCTTGATGCACCAGCCCCAAGCATCAATCCTGGGCTGGCGATTGATTACACATATGATAATTAACATGTTTCTATGCTATTCTCCCATATCATCCCATCCTTGCCCTCATCCACAGAGTCCACGAGTCTGTTCTATACATCTGCGTTCCTTTTGCTGTCTCGCATGCTGGGTTCTCGTTACCATCTTTCTAAATTCCATATATATGCATTAGTATACTGTATTGTTGTTTACCCTTCTGGCTTACTTCACTCTGGATAATGGGCTCTAGTTCCATCCACCTGAGTAGAACTGATTCAAATGAATTTTTTTTTAATATTGAGTAACATTCCATTGTGTATATGTACCACAGCTTTCTTATCCATTCATCAGTTGATGGGCACCTAGGTTGCTTCCACGTCCTGGCTATTGTAAACAAAGCAGCGATGAACATTGGGGTACACGTGGCTCTTTCAATTCTGTTTTCCTCTGTGTATATGCCCAGCAGTGGGATTGCTGAGTCATATGGCAGGTCTATTTGCAGTTTTTTAAGGAACCTCCACACTGTTTTCCGTAGTGGCTGCACTAGTTTGCAATCCCACCAACAGTGTAAGAGGGTTCCCTTTCCTCCACATCCTCTCCAGCATTTATTACTTGTAGATTTTTGGATTGCAGCCATTCTGACTGGTGTAAAGTGATATCTCATTGTGGTTTTGATTTGCATTTCTCTGATAATGAGTGATGTTGAGCATCTTTTCATGTGTTTGTTACCCATTTGTATGTCTTCTTTGGAGAAATGTCTGTTAAGTTCTTTGGCCCACTTTTTGCTTGGGTCGTTTATTTTTCTAGAATGGAGCTGCAGGAGTTACTTGTATATTTTTGACTGACTACCAATCCCAGTGTGGGACCTAAGTAACTGTACGCAGTAACATCATAGATCACAAGTCCCTTGAAAGTCTATGATCTGACAGATTAGGTTAGTAGTTCTAATACCCAGGAAGGTATGAAATGGTCAAAGGGACAAGAAAGTTTGACAGAGAAAGGAGAGTTTGGTTCACATGCTTTGTCCATTTTTGGCCATTCTCCAAAGGAGACATTGAGTGTCTCTTGGAATTGGCAGGTCGGTATAATCAATCCCCCAACAGGGTTTCTGACATAAGTCATATGAGGTCACTGTGGAACCTCATTTCCTCACTTGCTTTGCACAGGTTGTGTCATTCATTCACACAAGGACACCATAGAGTTAGTTAAGTACAGTAGAAAACATGTTTGCTAGAAGATCAAAGAACTAGAGCTCCAAGCATCCTTACCCTGTCCTGAAGAATCCCAGATGAGGCCCCAAGATGAAAGGTTGTTGCTGAACCACAAAAGGCACTGGGAATCTAAGCTTTCTCTATCTTTTTTATACTTTAATAAAACTTTATTACACAAAAGCTCTGAGTGATCAAGCCTCATCACTGGCCCTGGATTGAATTCTTCTCCCCAAGAGGCCAAGAATCCCAGCATCTTTCGTGGTTCAGTGACAACCTTTCACAGAGAAACCCAAATGAATTGAAATCACAAAGTTGATCATCTCTCCTGGGAGAGAGACAAGATTCTATAGTAGTTTATGCAGTTAACATAAGAATGGGAGAAGAGTATGGCACAAAACAGCCCAATATTGTAAAGAAAATATGTTGAAATAAAAAAAATTTAAAAAGGAGGAGAAATATGCTATTATTAATAGAATAAAACCTTTCATTATGAAAAGTTTCAAATATACAACCAAATTAAAAGAAATTAACAGTTAACACCCATATAAATAACATATAGATTCTACCTTTAGTGTTCAATTATACTTACATGATCATATATATAGCCATATGTGATGGATGATGATATTCATCCATCAATCCAATTTTTAAATGTACTTCAGTGTAAGTTGCAGGTATAGACACTCTTCTTCCCAAGTACTTTAGCCTGCATAAGTAACTAGAACTCAGTATTATAATAAAATTTCAACAGATTTTAAAAGGTTAGTTACCAACTAACATGATGGTTACTATCTCAGCAAGCTCCAAAAATAAGGATATGGGGTTTTCAACTGCCATCAATGTTTTTGTAAAGTGTTTCAGCAGGTGATCAGGAGAAAGATTGTAGTCAAGGAAAGAGATCTAAGAAGAACATATCTAAGAGTTATCTGAACTCTGAGATCAAACCAGGAGAATTTGGATACACTTCTGTCATTCTGGTATTTCCACTGAATAGTAGAAAGAGCCCAATTACTACTAGGGAATGTCAGGAGTGCTGAGATAAACCTATTACACCATATCACAGGTACATAGGCCCTGCTGAAATATAAAGGCAGGGGAGGAAAACTGTAACACCATGTACATTCTGCACCTTAACAAAGTACAAGATTTTCTAACTTAAAGAAAGGAAGCTATGAGAAATTCACCAGTGAATCACAAGTCCATGAGTTCTGTGAAAGGACAGGGTGGGAAAACTGAGAGAAACTGTCCTAAGACTCATATCTTAGTCCTGGTGGAAGGAAAGCTTTTTTAATAACCTCAAATCAGGTGAAGCCCATGGTGAACTGAATTTAAATAAAGAACAGTCAGTAGTCTCAAATCAACTACATAGTGTCTCCCACACTAATGCCTTGAAGGAAGAAGGGATATGCCTTCTCCTTGGCATAAACCTTATTTAACGACTATTAATTTTTGGACACCATGTCTCTTTAGAATTCTTTCAACCAGATAATAAATAAACAAGACACAATATAGAAAAGAAGTAGTGAACATATCAAGAGGGACTTCCAAACTGAAACATTAAAAAAATAAAAATAAAATAAAAAGAGGTTAAATATAAAAGAAAGCATCTGAGATCTGTGGGATAATACTAAACAGTCTAACATCTGAGCAAGTGGAATCTAAGAAGGAAAGTGAGAGCGACTGGAGGAAAGTAAATATTTGAAGAGATAATACATAAGTTTCTAAAACCAAAGATAGCAATACATAGACACATGAGGCTCAAAAAAAAAGAAAACCTAAGCAAGATAAATATAAATAAATAAATAAAAAGAAATCACAAATAGTCTAGTCATCCACCAATTTCTGGAAACAAAAGATAAAAATAAAATCTTGAAGGGAGCCACATTAAAAAATCTAACACATTCCATAAGGTGAACGATGCTATGAATAATATTTATCATTAGAAAAACTGGAGACAAAAGGAAGCACAAAATTCTAAAGAGCTAAAATAAAAAAATCTTTAACATGCTGACAAGAAAAAGCCTTCGACCTAGAATTCTAAAATGAGCCTCAAAAATAAAGATGAAAAGCTATTTTCAGAGAGAAAAATAGGAAAGAATCTGTCTTTAGCAGGCCTGTGCTGAAAGAATTGATATAGTAAGCTATTCTGAATGAAGACAAACAACACTAGGTAGAGTTTCGGGGCTACAGGAAGAGACTAAGACTATCAGAAGGGTAAATACATCAGTAAATAAAAACTTTAAAAATTATCCATATATACATGAATATTTATCCATATGCATGTATATATACATAAATGTCTTTAAAAACTATTGATTGAGTTAAAATTTATATCTATTTTACATGATAGTAAAGTAATGCAAAAAATTCTCCAAGCCAGAATTCAGCAATACATAAACTGTAAACTTCCAGATGTTCAAGCTGGTTTTAGAAAAGGCAGAGGAACCAGAGATCAAATTGCCAACATCCACTGGATCATCTAAAAAAGCAAGAGAGTTCCAGAAAAACATATATTTCTGCTTTATTGACTATGCTAATGCCTTTGACTGCGTGAATCACAAGAATATGTGGAAAATTCTGAAAGAGATGGGAATACCAGACCACCTGACCTTCCTCTTGAGACACCTGTATGCAGGTCAGGAAGCAACAGTTAGAACTGGACATGGAACAACAGACTGGTTCCAAATAGGAAAAGGAGTATATCATGGCTATATATTGTCACCGTGCTTATTTAGCTTACATGCAGAATACATCATGAGAAACGGTGGGCTGGAAGAAGCTCAAGCTGGAATCAAGATTGCTGGAGAAATATCAATAACCTCAGATATGCAGACGACACCACTCTTATGGCAGAAAGTGAAAAAGAACTAAAGAACCACTTGATGAAACTGAAAGAGGAAAGTAAAAACGTTGGCTCAAAGCTCAACATTCAGAAAACTAAGATGATGGCATCCAGTCCCATCACTTCATGACAAATAGATGGGGAAACAGTGGCTGACTTTA
>SRVM01010948.1:0-10662 GCA_007570785.1 Antilocapra americana | reverse complement strand
GACGTCATAAAGAGGGAATGTGATGGCATATAGAGTACATATGACATAATACACATAGAGGGTGTGATGTCATACATATAGCGATTTTGATGACAGGATACAGTGGAGATCATGTCAGATAGAGTGTGTGTGATGTCAGAGAGAGTGGTTGTGCTGTCATCCCCACAGGGCTCCTGATGTCTCTTTAGTGGATATAACGTCAATGACATAGTGAGTGTTATGTCACAGAAAAATTGCCTGTAATTTCACACGCAGCTTGGATGTGATGTCAAAAAGTGGATGAGACATCATATAGAGTGGGAGTGACGTCATGATTACAGTGGATGTGATGTCATACCGTGGATATGGAATCCTAAGAGTGGGGGTGATATCATGAATACACCTGATTTGATGTTTGAAACACTGGGGTGTGATGTCATAAAGAGGGGATATGACGTCATAGAGAGCATATGACGTCATGCAGGTACTGGGTGTGATAGGCATCGAGTGGGTCTGATATTATCTGTACAGTGGGTGGAATGACACTGATACAGTAGAAGCGATGTCAGATATAGTGTGTGTGATGTCCAAGAGAATGGGTAGGGAAACCCATATACTGCGTGTGATGTCATTCCTATGTTGGACATGATATGCATACATGCAATGTGTGTGATATCATCGAGAGAATGGTTGTGACGATGCAGTCGAGTGGGTGCAATGTCATAAATACTGTGATTTAATTTCATAAATAGTGAATGTGATGTCGAGTCTAGTGCAAGTGATGTCATACATATGCCCAGTGTGATGACACTGTATGGGATGTGCTGTTATTTGTATAGAAGATGTGATGTCATATACAGTTGATGGGACTTCACATATAGTGGGTGTGATGGCATGAATACAGTGCAAGTGATGTCATAAATACAGTGCTGCGATGTAGAATGAGTGGATATGATGTCACAAAGTGCCCATATGACGGCCTAGATATATTGGACACGATGTCATACACAAGGTACGTGTCATCTAACCTATACAGTGGGTTGGATGGCTCAGATTGATGCAGTATCATAAGTACAGAAGATTCGATTTCATATAGCTTTAATGTGACTTCATATACATTGGGGGTGACGTCATGAGTACATTGGATGTGATGTCATAAATGAAGCGGTGTGACGTCATAAAGAGGGGATGTGATGGCATATAGAGTACGTATGACATCATACACAAAGAGGGTGTGATGTCATTCGTATAGCAGTTTTGATGAAAGGATACAGTGGAGATCATGTCAGATAGAGTGTGTTTGTTGTCAGATAGAGTGTTTTTGCTGTCATCTCCACAGGGCTCCTGATGTCTCATTAGTGGATATAACGTCATAGACATAGTGAGTGTGATGTCACACATAAACTGCCTGTGATTTCACACGCAGCTTGGAAGTGATGTCATAAAGAGGATGAGACATCCTATAGAGTGAGTGTGACGCCATGATTACAGTGGATGTGATGTCACACCTTGGACATGGAGTCCTAAGAGTGGGTGTGGTATCATGGATACACCTGATTTGATGTTTGAAACACTGGGGTGTGATGTCATAAAGCGGGGATATGACGTCATAGAGAGCATATGATGTAACACAGGAACTGGGTGTGATGGGCATAGAGTGGGTGTGATATCCTCTGTACAGTGGGTGGAATGACACTGATACAGTGGAAACGATGTCAGATATAGTGTGTGTGTTGTCCAAGAGAATGGGTAGGGAAACCCATATACTGCATATGATGTCATAAATATATTGGATATGATAGGCATATATGCAATGTGTGTGATATCATCCAGAGAGTGGTTGCAATGATGCAGTCGAGTGGGTGAAATGTCATAAATACTGTGATTTAATGTCATAAATAGTGAGTGTGATGTCGAGTCTAGTGCATGTGATGTAATACATATGCCCCGTGTGATGACACAGGTAATGGATGTGATGTTATTTGTATAGAAGATGTGATGTCATATACATTTGATGGGACTTCACATATAGTGGGTGTGATGGCATGAATACAGTGCAAGTGATGTCATAAATTCAGTGGTGTGATATGAGAAAGAGTGAATATGATGTCATAAAGAACCCATATGACGGCATAGATATATTGGGCACGAAGTCATATATAAGGTACTTGTCATCTAAACTATACAGTGGGTTGGATGGCTCAGATTGATGGAGTATCACAAGTACGGAAGATGTTATTTCACATAGCTTTGATGTGACTTCATATACATTGGGGGTGACGTCATGAGTACATTGGATGTTATGTCAAAAATATAGCGGTGTGACATCATAAAGAGGGGATGTGATGGCATATAGAGTACGTATGACATCATACACATAGAGGGTGTGATGTCATATGTATATCAGTTTTGATGAAAGGATACAGTGGAGATCATGTTTAGGAGGTTATGAGGATGTTGTTTTGTGAACCTGAGGGGCGAATGTGTCAGGCAGTTGATGGAATTTTTTAAAATCTGATGAGCTCTCTCTATAATGCCTTGTCCCTGGGGATGCCTCTGATATGTTTGATCTGAAGCCGTTGGCAAAAAGTCTGAAAATTTCTTCCAGTATATCCTGGGCCGTTGTCTGTCTTGATAGTACGAGGTTTGCCCAAGACGTATAGGCAATGGATCATGTGAGAGATGACATTTTTTGATGCCTCACCTGTTTGTAGAGAGGCAGCTATGAACCCGCTAAAGGTGTCAATAGTAACATGAATGAACTTAAGTTTTCCAAAGGCCATGAGGTGAGTTATGTCCATCTGCCAGATAGCATTTGGGGTGAGTCCCCGGGGATATACTCCCAGGTGAGGCACAGGCGCCGAGTGGATGCAATGGGGACAGGCCTTGACAATTTCTCTAGCTTGGTCTCTTGTGATTTTGTAAAGCAGGCGAAGTTTATGGGCATTTAAATGGTGTAAGGTGTGGGCTTGTGTTGCCTCAGTGATAGGGTCTGTGAGGACAAAATAGACAGTTTGTGTGGCGGCATCTGCTAGGGCGTTGCCCTCAGTCAGGGGTCCGGGAAGGTCAAGGTGGGCACAAAGGTGTCCAATGAAAAAGGGGTGTTGTCTTTGTAAAATAAGAGCTTGTAACTTAGCAAATAGAGGAGCGGCATTTGTGGAAGGTTTGATGAAGGGGACGGTTTCTAACAGGGGGCCTGACTGAGCTATGTAGGCACTGTCGGTGTAGAGGTTGAATGCTTGGTTGGCAAGCTAGGTAAAGACTTTGAGGATGGCGAATAGCTCTACAAGTTGTGCAGAGGTATAGGGAGATTTTGTTGTGAAGGTTTGTCCATTGAGAACATAGGCAGCCATGCCATTTGAAGATCCGTCAGTAAAGACGAGGGCGGCTTTGGGGAGCGGAGTTGTTTTAGTGATTTTAGGGAAGACAAATGGATGGGTCTTAGCGAACTGAATAATGGGATCGCTAGGGTAATGGTTGTCAAGGTTTCCTGTGAAGGAGGACAGCACAGTAGCTCATTCATCGGAGGTTTGTAAAAGCCAATTTGATTGGTCTTGTGAGTAAGGGATAATTATTGATTCTGGGTCTTTACCAAACAGCTGGCAACTGGTGGAGCGCCCCTTTATAATTAGCGTGGCAAGAAGGGAAGTGTAAGGCAATAGGACTCGAGAGGGGGAAGCTGGGAGGTGGACCCAAAGGAGGGGTTGACCGTTTTTTGAGGGATCTGTTGTCTTTGGTTGCCAAAAAACTCTGGTAGGGGTATGTGTTGTAGGTAGTAAGAGGTATATTAGAGGCAGGCTGTAAGAAATCTGTTGAGCAGTTTGGTTTTGGATAGCCTTGTTGATAATGTCTAGAGAGTGTTTTGCCTCGGGCGTCAAGACATGAGGAGACAGGGGGTCTGAATCTCCTTTGAGGATATTCTTAAGTGGGAGGAGGGCCTCTGTGGGCAGTTTTAGGTTCGGCCGAAGCCACTGAATGTCTCCAAGAAGTTTTTGGAAGTCATTAAGCGTTTTTAGCCTGTTTGTTCTAAGGCGGATACGAGGGGTAAATATATGCTGATGGCAAAGTTCAAATCCTAGATAAAAGTATGGTCGGATGTTTGTACTTTATCGGGGGTGACTTGTAGCCCTTGTCTTGTAAGGCAGGCGATCAGGTGGGCGTGACAGGCCCTGACAGTGTCTTCGTCAGGACATGCCAAACGGATATCGTCCATATAATGGAGAATGTATGCCTGAGGCCACTGTGCCCTGACTGGGGCAATAGCTGCTGCAACAAATTTTTGACATAGGGTGGGACTATTGGCCATGCCCTGTGGCAGCACTTTCCAATGGTAACGAGGCATGGGGCCTTGGAAATTGGTTTGTGGGACACTGAAGGCGAAATAAGGCCTGGCGTCGGGGTGGAGGGGGATGGTAAAGAAGCAATCTTTTAGGTCTATGACGATCTTATGGTAACTGGCAGGGATGGCAACTGGCGAAGGGAGGCCAGGCTGTAAGGCCCCCATGGGGATCATTGCTTTATTAATGGCCCTAAGATCCTGTAGGAGGCACCATTTGCCAGATTTCTTTTTTATTACGAATATGGGTGTATTCCAGGGGGAATTAGTGGGCTCAATATGTCTTGATGCAAGCTGTTCCTGTACTAACGCTATCGCAGCTAAGGTTTCTTCGTGGGTAAGGGGCCACTGATCGACCCAAACAGGATCCACTGTCTTCCAAAGGATCTTGTCTGCATGGTGTACAGGACTATCAGTGGCCACTAGGGAAAATTTTGGGGGGATCCTAAACCTGCTTTGTCTGTTTTAGGAGGGATCGTAATGGGCTTAGTGATTCCTTGACCTCTTTTTCCTAGTCCCTGACCTTGCAGGAAGCCTTGATTAAGCATTTGGGTCATAACTATGTCATTGGGGCTGCACATGATCACCTTCATTTGGGAGAGGATATCTCTCCCCCACAGGTTAACAGGCAGATTGGGGAGAACAAAGGGAGTGACGGAGCCACTATTTCCCTCAGCATCTTCCCACATCAGGGTTTGAGAGCTTTGTTGGGGGTTAGCAGCTTGTCCAATGCCACGCAGATGGGTGGCAACAGGTGTTAATGGCCAAGACTTTGGCCAGTGGGATTGGGATATGACAGTAGCGTCTGCTCCTGTGTCTAAGATGCCTGTAAAGACCTTGCCATTGAGTTTGAGCTTGAGTGAGGGGTGGTGGTGAGAGACTTGTTGAACCCAGTATGTGTCTGATGAGCCAGGGGTGCTGGGGCCCCAAGAAGCCTTTTTGAAATTTGAGTTAATATGTTGTAAGGGGAGAATAATGATCTGTGCTAGCCTGGTGCCTTTTGGGATTGAGATTAGATCATGAGTGGTGCAGACAATGATATGAATTTCTCCCTCAAAGTCATTGTCAAGAATGCCAGGGAACACTAGGATCCCTTTAAGCGTGGAGCTAATACGGCCAAGAATAAAGCCGAATGTGTTAGGTGGTAAGGGGCCATATACGCAGGCAGGGACCATCAAAGGGCTATTATTTGGGGTTAATATTGTGTCGGTGGCGGTACAGAGGTCCATTCCTGCACTGCCTGCGGTTGCCCTCCAAAGATCTGAGACAAGGAGGCGTGGTTGATTACGGGGAGGGTCGGAATTGTAGGGTTGGGGATTTGAGGGTTGAACTGTGAAGCCCCTGAGTTCATCCCTGGGTTGGGGCCCTGGGGCTGGCCCCTGTTGGAGTTTCCCTGTTTTGGGGGGAGGGGTTGTCCATTAATGTCTGTCTTGGAGCGGCATTCTGAGGCCCAGTGAAACCCCTTTTTCCAACGGGGACATATTGTCGAGGGAGGGGATCTTTGAATATTGGGAGTGCCACTATTAGAGTCATAAGGGGTCTTGGGGTGGGGGTTAGATAAGGCGTGGGCTCGTTGTGGGCAAGCCCGCGAAAAATGTCTGAGCTGTTTGCAGGTGAAGCAAAGGCGATCACAATCATGATACCTCTGGTTTGGAGCAAAGCTTTGTAAGGCAGCCCCAATAGCGAGCCCCAGAACATGAGCACACCCGATGCCTGAGCAAAGAGGGATATACTCTGAGAGGTCTTTTTCACGATGAGGTCGAATAGCATTTTGGCAGGCAGGGTTAGCGTTTTCAAAAGAGAGGTGTTTAAGGAAGGCGCTTTCGCTTTCTCCAGAGCCAAAAAGCTGTTCAGCCAGTTCTTGTAAGCGACTAATGAAATCAATAAATAGCTCATCTGGACCCTGTCTGATCTTTGCAAGGGAGGTGGTAGCAGCACCTTTCTGGGGAAGGCGTTTCCACGCTTAAACACCTGCTGACTGAATTTGTGTTAGTAACCCGGGGGGAAATTGAGCCTGTTTTTCTTTACTTTGGTAGGGGTCAGAGCCAAGGAACTTTTTGAGTGTCCAACCTTTTCAGGAGGGCTTACGCGAATTGCGTTCAACAAACTGTTTGGAAGCCTCTTCATATTCACTTTTCCAGAGTATAAAATCACCGCCGCTTAGGGCAGCCTTGGCTAGGAAGAACCAATCATTGGGTGTAAGCCATCGATCACTAAGGTTTTCAATCAGGACAACAGTGAAGGGGGCAGTGGGGCCTTAGTTGGCCACTGCCGCTTTGACCTTTTCTAGCGTTTTTAAGCTGAGCTTTTTGTAAGTATGGGGGCATGGTGGGACCGGGAGCTCATCATCGTCAGAAGCCGAGTGTTCTGACTCTTCTTCATCATGATCACTAAGTGGGGGGTCGTGAGCACTGGGCTCAGGGCTTTGAGAGTCTGTCGCCTCACGAGGCGGAGGCTGAGCCTGGCTCCTAGTTACTGGGAAGGCTAAAAGCCTTTGGGGGGCGGAGACAGTCAGGTCGGCCAGTACTTTGGCTACCGCTTTAACCTCTCGGATGAAAATCAGGGCTTCTTGAAGGGAAGATGTTTTGGGGGAGGGGAGTTTGGTTGATGGGTGGTGGCTCTGTGTTATGCAGAATATGAGCTGTAAGCCGGGCTGTGTTGGGGGCGGTGGGTGTAACTGAGTGGGTGGGAAAATATGGCGGTGGCACAAAGGGCGGGAGCGCAGAGCTGTGTAAGATGGCATCTGAACAGGGCGGAGGCGCAGAAGCTAGGGCGGCGGCAGCGGCGGCGGAGAAGCATTAAGCACAGGCTTGTTTAAAACGGTGGCTCTGGCGGGAGCCGCAGAGGCAGAGGAGGAGGGAGGCCAGTCAAGGCCGTTATAGTGGCCTGCCTCATCTTCTAGATTAGCTCGGTCAGCAGGGGGAAGCTGATCGTCTCTGTCCATGCTGGTTATTCCTTTTAGGTGTTTACGATCGGGGTATATAGCAGTAGGATTTGGATTTGTCTCAATATTGATAGAAATCGAGGGACAGTTTGAGAGGGCCCGTGAGGGGGGGCGAGTAACGGTAGTGGCGCTGGAGTTATTTGGGTATATGGGGTCGCTGTGTGTAAGATCTTGGGTAGAGGGCGCTCTAGAGGGGGGACGGGAGTGGCCGGAAAGGATTCTTTGTCCTTCCTGACAAAGGTGCTGAATGTCTGGGGTATGGCCCTGGTTGGTGAGAATATCTTTTATAAGATTGTAGTAGTTAAAGGTGGTGATAGGCACAGTCTGGGGACCAAAGACACGATAATAGTCATTAAGGCAATCTCCTACACGATTCCACATACGAGTGTCGATAGTACTCTCTTGATGGAACCAGGGGCAGGTCTTAAAAATAAAACGAAAAAACGAAACTAAATCTTTTTTACAAACCTGAATTCTTTGCACCTTGAGGGATTTTTTCAGCTGGCTAATAAAAACATCATCTTCCGAACATGCTTGTCCCATGATTAATTCTTACCTGACGGAATGCCGCCGCCGAGGGAGGGGGCTCTCTCCAGAGTCGTCTCACAAGCGGGTAATCATGGTGCTCCTTGCTGGGACTGGTCAACGGGGACGGCGGTCCATCCAAGCGGTTTTCGGGCCGCACGTTGGGCGCCACTTGCTCCGGCCACTAGCTGGGCGCAGTGGCTCTGGCCCGCAGAGCAATCAACGGGGGGTCTGAATCCACCTGAGAACGGATGAAGACGTGGGACAAGAGACGCGAAAAACGGCAGCAAGACAAAGGTTCTGATCAAGCTGCAAAACTTTATTGAGCGCAAGGCGATTATATATGGGGAGGAGGGGAGGGAGTGGGAAAAGGAAGAGGGAAGTTCTGAGGGGCATGTAGGGAATACGTGTCTTGTGGGTATTTGGCCTGTCGGATATGTGTTCGCCGCATGATCCTTTTGGTGATTTGCCAGCCGAATGTATAGCTGGCACGAAATCACCGCCTTATATGGCAGCAGGCTTGCAGCGTTCCGACCATAATGGCTCTGGCTGATCGAATCAGCCGGCCGGCCCCAACAGAGATGTCAGATAGAGTGTGTGTGATGTCAGATAGAGTGGTTGTGCTGTCATCCCCACAGGGCTCCTGATGTCTCATTAGTGTATATAACATCATAGACATAGTGAGTGTGATGCCAAAGATAAATTGCTAGTGATTTCACACGCAGCTTGGATGTGATGTCATAAAGAGGATGAAACGTCATACAGTATGGGTGTGAGGTCATGATTACAGTGGATGTGATGTCATACAGTAGACAAGGAGTCCTAAGAGTGGGTGTGATATCATGAATACACCTGATTTGATGTTTGAAACACTGGGATGTGATGTCATAAAGAGGGTAAAGGACGTCATAGAGACCATGTGACGTCGTACAGGTACTGGGCGTGATGGGCATCGAGTGGGTGTGATATCATCTGTACAGTGGGTGGAATGACACTGACACAGTGGAAGTGATGTCAGATATAGTGTGTGTGATGTCCAAGAGAATGGGTAGGGAAACCCATATACTGCGTATGATCTCATACCTATGTTGCATATGATATGCATACATGCAATGTGTGTGATAACATCGAGAGAATGGTTGTGATGATGCAGTCGAGTGGGTGCAATGTCATAAATACTCTGATTTAATGTCCTAAATAGTGAATGTGATGTCGAGTCTAGTGCATGTGATGTCATACATATGCCCAGTGTGATGACACAGGTATGGGCTGTGCTGTTATTTGTATAGAAGGTGTGATGTCATATACAGTTGATGGGACTTCACATATAGTGGGTGTGATGGCATGAATACAGTGCAAGTGATGTCATAAATACACTGATGTGATGTGAGAATGAGTGGATATGATGTCATAAAGAGCCCATATGACAGTATAGATATATTGGGCACAATATCATATATAAGGTGCTTGTCATCTAACCTATACGGGGGGTTGGATGGCTCAGATTGATGCAGTATCACAAGTACAGAAGATGTGATTTCATATAGCTTTGATGTGACTTCATATACATTGGGGATGACGTCATGAGTACATTGGATGTGATGTCATAAATGTAGCGGTGTGACGTCATAAAGAGGGGATGTGATGGCAAATAGAGTTCGTAAGACATCATACACATAGAGGGTGTGATGTCATACGTATAGCGGTTTTGATGACAGGATACACTGAAGATCATTTCAGATAGAGTGTGTGTGATGCAAGAGAGAGTGGTTGTGCTGTCATCCCCACAGGGCTCCTGATGTCTCATTAGTGGATATAACGTCATAGACATAGTGAGTGCGATGTCACTGATTAATTGCGTAAGATTTCACACGTAGCTTGGATGTGATGTCATAAAGTGAATGAGACATCATATAGAGTGTGTGTGACGTCATGATTACAGTGGATGTGATGTCATACCATGGACATGGAGACCAAAGAGTGGGTGTGATATCATGAATACACCTGATTTGATGTTTGAAACTCTGTGGTGTGATGTCATAAAGAGGGGATATGACGTCATGCAGAGCACATGACGTCATACAGGTACTGGGTGTGATGGGCATAGAGTGGGTGTTATATCATTTGTACAATGGGTGGAATGACACTGATACAGTGGAAGCGATGTCAGATATAGTGTGTGTGATGTCCAAGAGAATGGGTAGGGAAACTCATATACTGCGTTAGATGTCATCCCTATGTTGGATATGATATGCATACATGCAATGTGTGTGATATCATCGAGAGAATGGTTGTGATGATGCAGTCGAGTGGGTGCAATGTCATAAATACTGTGATTTAATGTCATAAATAGTGAATGTGATGTCGAGTCTAGTGCATGTGATGTCATACATATGCCCAGTGTGATGACACAGGTATGGGATGTGCTGTTATTTGCATAGAAGATGTGATGTCATATACAGTTGATGGGACTTCACATATAATGGGTGCGATGGTATGAATAAAGTGCAAGTGATGTCATAAATACTGTGGTGGGATGTGAGAATGAGATGATATGATGTCATAAATAGCCCATATGACGGCACTGATATACTGGGCACGATGTCATATACAAGGTACTTGTCATCTAACCTATAGAGTGGGTTGGATGGCTCAGATTGATGCAGTATCACATGTATAGCTTTGATGTGAATTCATATACATTGGGGTTGACGTCATGAATACATTGGATGTGATATCATAAATGTAGGGTTGTGACGTCATAAAGAGGGTATGTGATGGCATATAGAGTACATATGACATCATACACATAGAGGGTGTGATGTCATACGTATAGTGATTTTGATGACAGGATACAGTGGAGATCATGTCAGATAGA
>SRVM01010947.1:0-10138 GCA_007570785.1 Antilocapra americana | reverse complement strand
TTGAGTTTCTCCCAGAGAGTACGTGCTCATCTCATTGTGAGCTGTGCAACTCGCCTTTGCTCTCGGGTTTTCAGAAGTCCACTGCATGAAGGCAGGGCGTTTGGGCAGATTTTTGATATGTGCAACGGGAGAGTCAGACCTCCATCCGTGTAGCTGAGCAGGAAGCTCGGGTTTTGTTGAAGTCCCCACCAGGACATCAGTCCTCATCTCGAGTGGAGGCGGTGATATGGTGCTTTTTCTCGAGTTTGAGTGGGAAGCTGCGGGTTCCCCTCGAATCGTGACAGGAACCTCAGTGAGCCACTCTTCTTGACCAGCGAAGCCCGGTGTCCATTTGCGTGGCACGCCTGAGTGAAGGATTTCTCGGGAGTCACTTTTGTGATGTCAGAGAGTCTCATTGGAAATGAAGGCAGAGGATCTCATGGTTCCGTCCCCATTTGCGACCTAGTCTTCGGGGTCCCTTGGAACTGAAACTGGGGCAATTTGTCCGCTCATGTGAGGCGCAACACTTCCTTATCCTCTCCTCTTGAGAAAACGGAGGCGTCAGGTCTCCTGCCTTGTTGAGGCAGGCAATTACAGCTTTCCCTCGATGGCAACGAGGCAGTGAGGCCTCCCTTCGTGTTCTGAGGCGAATTCCCAGAGGTGCTGGGCAATCAGGCTTTCCCTGAAGTGCAGGGGCAAATGACTGTCCTTCGAAATTTCTGCAGGACGTGCTGGGTTCCTCTCATGATTCACTTGGTGAGAAAGGCAGCCTCTTGAAGTGTCAGAGGAAAGCCGTGTGTCTGTTGGAAGCGAAGAATGGGCTAATCATTGCTCTTCTCACAAGATGCTGGAGAACCCTGGGCCTTTCGAGTTGTGGTAGCGAGCATGAGGTTCCTCTTGCATGACTGTCTGCTTCTTCGAGACCCTCTAGGGTTGCATGTGGTGAACGAAGCTTCGTTTTGGGATTCAATAGCAAATGTGGGATTGTTCTGGAGGCCCTAGATCGGAAAAAAAGCCTCACCTCCCATTGAGAGGGGAATTTCTTTTGTTGTGGCGGGATGCATAGTGTTCCTCCCAAGTTGACCCTTTCGATTCAGGGACCCTCTCGTGAAGCCTCAGGGAAGTCAAGGCAACTTGGGAGGTTCGAGGAGGAGCCGTGGATGTTTTCCGCATCACTGCAGGGTAATCAGGCCTCATCTCGCATGGTTCTCGTCTTGCGGCGGGCAGTTAGACAAGAGGCTAACTGAGGTCACCATCAATACTTGAGAGGAACTGCAACTTTCCTGCTACAGCATGAGAAGATCTCCTTGTCCCTCACCTCATCACGAGATGAAGGCCATTTCCACTGCTTTGACCTGGGAGGAATCCCTACTTTCCCATTGCACCTCAAAAGGAATCCTGTCTCCTACATTGAAACTAGAGAGGAAATGCACAGTTGCTGCCACAAATTGAATGGTCATCGAGTTTCCCCTCAGTGGCATATAATGCCTAATTCTTTTACAGCAACTCAAATGGAATCCCGAGTTTTTCCTCAAAACACGAAGGGAAGTCTGGCTACCTTGACACATCTCTAGAAAAAGCTCAAGTTTCTTGCTCCAACACAACAGGAGCACAAACACCGTATTTAAAACTCAAAAGGAAAGCAGAGCTCCATGCCTCAACTGGAAACGAAGTATATTCGTCATCTGAAACTCGAAGGAATCCTGAGGTATCTGTCTCACCATTAGAGGAATACTGAGATCCCTACATCAACTTGGGATAATTCCATATTCTCCCACAGTGACTCGAGTGCAGTCCTGAGCTGTCCTGGCAACTCGAAAGGAGCCCTGACTTCCAAGAGGCAACAAGAGAGGTTTCCTGAGGTCCTTTTCAGGATGCAAGAGGAACTCCAATCTTCCCACTGCCACTCATGATATGCCTCGAGATTTGATCCTCAATGTGAAATGAAGCCCGATTCCCTTGCAGTGACTTGAGAGAAATGCCGAGTCCCCTCTCAAAAGTTTAATGGAAACTCGACTCCCTTTATGCCACTTCAGAGGTTCCCTGAGATACCCATCTCAACAAGAGAGTAACACTGATTTCCGGCCTCTACTCTAGATGAGGATCCATTCCCCTGAAGCCACTAGGGAGGGATCCAGAGGTGCCGCTCACAGCTTAAAAAGAGGCCTGACTTCCTTGAGGAAATAGGAGACGTTTGTTGAGGTACCCTCACAATGTGAGATGGACCCCAAGACTCCCACCAAAACTCAAGAAAACCAGGAGATCAGATGCTCAACAAGAGAAGCGGCCCTTTTCCCTTGCAGGGTTTTGAGACCAATCCCCAATTTCTTCTTCCAAATAGAGTGGAGGCTTGACTCCTTTCATGCAAATCCAGATGTTCTCAGAGTTACCCATCACAACCTGAGAAGAACCTCTAACTTCCTATCACAACTGGAGAAAATACATGAGATTTGCCTTCAATGCAAGATTGGGCCCTATTTACGAGCAGCACCTCAACAGCAATCCAGAGTTACTTCTCGCGCTTGCAACAAGGTTTGACTCTCTTTAGGCCGCTCCAGAGGTTACAAAATATATCCATTCCACCTTGAGAGGAATCCCGAGTTTCCAGATGTAATTCCAGAGGAGCTAAGTTTTCCCTCCTCATTTCACCTTGACGGCCAGTTCCCCTGTGTTGATTGCTGTCACATGCTAATTTTACCTCACACCTCAAGAGGAGGCCTATTCCACTTCCTGCAAATCCAGAGGAAACCCAAGGAAACTGCCACAAGTCCAAAGGGCATTGAGTTCTCTTTCAACTCGAGAAAGGCCTGATTCCCTGGGATTGACACGAATGGAATCACTCATTCCCTCTAACAACATGAAGGGAGGTCTGAATCCCCTTTTGCACCTCAGGAAAAAGCCTGATTTGCTCACCTCAACGCGACAGGATGCCCCAGATTCCTATGACAACTTGAGAAGAAAGTTGAGTTCCATGTCACCAGCTGAGATTTGGCTTGACTCCCCCGTTGAAACTCGATAGGTACCCCTCAATCCCTCTCTCGCAACTGAAGGGGAACCCTGAGTTTTATGCCTGAACTCGCGATGAAACCTTACTCCCCTGCAGCCACATGAGAGGAATGCTCAGATGTCTTTGTGACACAATAGGAAGCCTGAAGTCCCTAATACATCTCAAGAGATTAACTGAGGTCCCAATCTCAAGTCAAGAGGAACCACAAGCATCCATTTGCAACTCGAGAAAACCAGGAAATCTCCCCCTCAACATGATAAGAGGCCATTTCACAGGAAGTGCCTTGGGAGCAATCCCACGGTCCCCCTCATAACATGAAAGGAAACCATTCCTGGCCTTATGCAACTTCAAAGTCTCCCAAAGATACCCATCTAGGGGAGGAACCCTAATTTTCCCACAGCCACCTGAGAAGAGCTCCATGTTCCACAACTCATCTCGAGATGAGGGCCATTTCCCCTGCTTCGACTCTACAGGAACCCCTCCTTTCCCCTGGTACCTCAAGAGGAGGCCTGTATCATAGACTGGAAATGTGCAGTTCCTGCCATATGTTGAAAGGTCAGCGACTGCCCCCTCAACTGGACATACCACATAATTCTCTTGCAGCGACTCAAATGGAATCCCAAGCTTCCCTCACACCACAAAGGGATGCCAGAATGCCCTGTGCAACACTAGAAAAAGCGTGAGGTTTCCTGTCTCAACACGACAGGAGGACACATACCTCATTTAAAACTCAAAGAAAAGCAGTGTTCCAAGCCTCAACACGAAACACTTTATACTCCAAGGCTGAAATTCAAAGGGACCCCGAGGTATCTGTCTCAACTGGAGAGCAATGCCGAATTTCCCACATCAAATCGGGATGAGGCCCTATTCCCCTGCAGCAACTTGAGAGGAATCCCTAGCTGCCCCTGGGAATTTGAATGGAGGCCTAACATCCCTGAGTCAACAAGAGAGGTTCCCTGAGTTCCCCGTTGGAACTCGAGTGGAACCCAAAGCTTCAAGATGCAACTCATGAAATACCAGGAGATTTGATCCTCAATGCGAGATGAAGCCCACTTCTCTTGAGGTGCAATCCAAGAAGAGCTCCGTTTTCCCCACCTCATCTAGAGATGAGGGCCATTTCTTGTGCTTTGACTTGAGAGGATTCCCTACTCTCCCGTTGTGCCTCAAGAGGAAGCCTGTCTCATCAATTGAAACTCAAGATGAAACTCACAGTTCCTGCTACAAGTTGAATGGTCACCGAGTTCCCTCTCAACTGCATATAAGGCCTAATTCCCTTACAGCAACTCAAATGCAATCCTGAGTATCACCTCACAACATGAAGCGATGTCTGGGTGCCCTAAAGCACTACTACAAGAAGCTCAAGGTTCCTGCCTCAACACGAAAGGAACACAGACACTTTATTTAAATCTTGAGAGGAAAGCAGAGTTCCTTGCCTCAACATGAAATGAGATATACTCCTCAGCTGAAACTCGAAGGAACACCGAGGTATCTGTCATGCCCTGAGAGGAATCCTGAGATTCTCATGTCAACTTGGGATGAGTCCCTATTCCCCTGCAGTGACTCAATCAAAATCCAGAGCTGCCCCTGGCAACTGGAAAGGACCCCTGACTTCCCAGAGGCAACAAGAGAGGTTCCTTGAGGTCCCTGTCAGAACTAGAGTGGAAACTCAAGCTTCCCACTGCAACTCATGAAATGCCATGAGATTTGATCCTCAACACGAGATAAAGCCCGCTTCTCTTGCAGTGACTTGAGAGAAATGCTGAGTTCCCTCTCAAAAGTCAAATGGAAGCTTGACTCCCTTTATGCCACTCCACAGGTTCCCCGAGATACTCATCTCAACTTGATAGGAACCCTAAGTTTCTCGCCTCAACTCTAGATGAGGCCCCATTCCCCTGCAGCCACGAATGAGGAATCCCAAAGTGCCCTTCACAGTTCTAAAGGAAACATGACCTCCTTGCAGTAAAGAGAGGTTTGCTTAGGTACTGATCATAATCTGAGCAGAACTAAATCTTCTCACCACAACTTGAGATAAACCATGAGATTCCACGCTCAACACGAGATGAGGCCCTTTGCCCTTGCAGGTCTTAGAAAGCAATATTCACTTTCTCCGTGCGACTTGAATGGAGGCTTGACTGATTTCTTACAAATCCAGGTGCTCCCAGAGATACTCATGAGAAGTATCTCTGAGATACTGAGAAAAACTCCGAGCCTCCCACCACAACTCAAGAAAATGCATGAGACTTCCCCTCAATGAGAGATGTGGCCCTATTCATGGGTAGTGCCTCCAGAGCAATCCTGAGTTCCGTTCCACACGTGAAAGGTGGCTTGTCTCCCTTTAGGCAGCTCCAGAGGTTCCCTGAGCTAGTCAACCCATCTTGATTGGAACCCCTAGTTTCCAGATACAATTCAAGAGGAGCCCAGTTTTCCCTACCTCATTTCTAGATGAGGGCCAATTCCCCTGCTTTGACTCCTGACACATGCGGATTTTCCCTCACACCTCAAGAGGAGGCCTGTCTTACTTACCTAAATCCAGAACTAACCCAGGGTTACTGTCGCAAGTGAAAAGTGCAACAATCTCTCCCTCAACTCGAGAAAGTCAGGATTCCCTGGGATCAACTCGAATAGAACCACCTGTTTCCTTTAACAACACAAAGAGAGGTCTAATACCCTGTTGCATCTCTGCATAAAGCCTGAGTTCCCCGCCTAAACGCGACAGGAGGATTAACACTCCTTTTACAACTCAAGAGGAATGTTGAGCTCCATGCCTCAACACGAAACTAGGTATAAGCCCCAGCTGAAACTCGAAGGAACCCTGAGGAATCTGTCACAACAGGAGAGGAATACTGAATTTCCTCCTCAACTGGGAAGAGGCCCTTTTCCCATGCAGCGAATTGAGAGGAATCCTGAGCTGCCCCTGGTAACTCGAACAAAGGCATGATTTCACAGAAGCAACAAGAGAGGTTCCCTGAGATTCCTGTTGGAACTCAAGGGGAACCCCAAGCTTCTCTGCAAACCTTGAGATAAACCTTGCGCTTCCATGTTCAACATGAGTGAGGCCCTTTTTCCTTGCAGGGCTTAGAGAGCAATCCCCAGTTTCTTCTCCTGATTGGGAGATTCGATCGTCATTGCAAGATGAAGCCCAATTTACTTGCACTGACTTGAGGGAAATGCCCAGTTCCCGCTCGAAACACAAATGGAAGCTTGACGCCCTTCATGATACTCCAGAGGTTCCTTGAAATTTCATTGCAACTCAAGAGGAATCCTGAGTTTCCCACCTCAACTCTAGATGAGGCCCTACTCCCCTGCAGCAACTCATAAGGAATCCCATGGTTCCCTTCAAAGCTCAAAATGAGGCATGGCATCCCTGAAATAACAAGAGAAATGTGCTGAGGTACTCATCGCAACTCGAGTAGAACCCCAAGATTCCCACCACAACTTGATATAAACCACAAGATTCCATGCTCAACGTGAGATGAGACCCTTTTCCCTTGCATAGCTTTGAGAACAACCCCCAGTTTCTGCTCCCAGCTTTAATGGAGGCTTGACTCTTTTCATGCAAATCCAGGTGTTCCTAGAGATGCACATCACAAACTGAGAAGAACCCCGAGCTTCCCTCCACAACTGGAGAAAATCCAGGAGACTTCCCCTCAAGGTGAGATGGGGCCCTATTCAGGGGCAGCCCCTCGAGAGCAATCCTAAGTTCCCTCTCGCACTTGAAATGAGGCTTGACTCCCTTTAGGCAGCTCCAGAGGTTCCCTGAGATAGCAGACCCATCTCGTTTGGAAGCCCTAGTTTCCAGAGGCAATTCAAGAGGAGCCCTGTGATCCCCACCTCATCTGCAGAGGAGGGCCGATTCCCCTGCTTTGACTCCTGACACATGCTGATTTTTCCTTCTACCTCAAGAGGAGGTCTGTCTCACCTAATGCAAATCCAGAGCAAACCTGAGGTACCTGTCACAAATCAAAAGTGCAAAGATCTCTCCCTTAATGTGAGAAAGGCCTGATTCCCATGGATCAACTAGAATGAAACCATTAATTTCCTCTAACAACAGGAAGAGGGGTCTAAATCCCCTGTTGCACATCTGGGGAAAGCCTGAGCTCCCCGCCTTAACTAGACAGGAGGACTGAAATTCCTTTTACAACTCAAGAGGAATGCTGAATTCTATGCTCCAACAGGAAATGAAGTATATGCCTCAGCTTAAATTCAAAGGAACCCCAAGGAATCTGTCGCAAAAGGAGAGGATACCGAGTTTCCCACCTCAACTCAAGATGAGGCCCTTTTCCTCTGCAGCGACTTGAGATGATTCCTGAGCTGCCCATGGCAATTCCAAAGGTGGTCTAACTTCCCAGAGGCAACAGGAGAGGTTCTCTGAGGTCCCTGTCAAACCTGGAGAAGAATCCCAAGCTTCCCACTGCAACTCATGAAAAACCACGAGATTTGATCCTCATCGTGAGATGAAGCCTAGTTACCTTGAAGTGACTGAGAGAAATGCTGAGTTTCCTCTCAGAAATCCAACAGAATTTTAAGTCCCTTTATGCCGCTCCTTAGGATCCCTGATATACCACTCACAACTCGAGAGGAAGCTTGAGGTTCCTACCTCAACTCTAGATGAGTATCCATTCCACCTGCAGTGTCTCCTGTGGAATCCTGAGGTGCCCCTGGAAGCTGAAGAGGAAGCCTGATGTCCCTGAGGAAACTCGAGAGATTCCCCAAGGTCCCTATCTGAACTCAAGAGGAACATCAAGCTTCCAGCCACAACTCGAGAAAACTACAAGATTTCCCCCTCAACTCAAGATGAGGTCCATTTCCCAGGCATTGCCTCAAGAGTAATCCTGTGTTCCCCCTCACAACTAGAAAGAAAACCTTTCCTCCCTTCATGCAACTTCAGAGGTTCACCGAGATTCCCATCACAACTCAAGAAGAACCCCAATTTTCCCTCTGCAATTTGAAAAGTGCTCCGTGTTCCCCACCTCATTTTGAGATAAGGGCCATTTCCACTGGGTGGACTCGAGTGGAATCCTGACTTTCCCCTTGGGCCTCCAGAGGAAGCCTGTCTCATCTGTTAAAACTTGAGTGGAAACGCACAGTTCCTGCCACAATTTGAAAGGTCACCAACTGTCCCCTCAACTGCACATATGGCCGAATTGCCTTGCCGCAACTGGAATGGAATCTCGAGTTTCCCCACACAACAAGAAGGGATGTCTGGCTGCCTTGATGCACCTCTATAAAAAGCCTGAGTTTCCAGCCTCAACATGACAGGAGCTCAGACACCTCATTTAACATTCAAGAGGAAAGCAGAGTCCCATGCCTCTGAAACCCAGAGTTTCCAGACACAATTAAAAATGAGCCCCATGTTCCCCACCTCATCTCGAGATGAGGGCCGATTCCCCTGCTTTAATTCCTGACACATGCTGATTTCCCCTCGCACCTCACCTGAAGATCTGTCTCACCTATTTCTAACTTGGAGGAACCCCGAGTTTCCTGCTTCAAGTCAATAGGGCATCGAGTTCTCCCTCACCTCGAGACAAGGACTGATTCCCTGGAAGTGACTCAAATGGAACCAATAAATTTCCTCTAACAACATGAAGAGACATCTGAATCCCCTGCTCCACCTCTGGAAAAAGCCTGAGTTCCCCCTCTCAACTCAACTGTAGCTTAAACTTGCCTCCTGTCTTTTTGTTCCATTTTATTTAAAATATAAAAAACTGCATTTAATTTATTATAAATTTTAGGAAAAGTCTATTTTATCTTTCTGTCTATAAAAGCATGCTATATCATTGTGGACATTTAGGAAATATGCAAAAAAGCTGGAAAACAAGACAATTGTTTTGGTCCTACTAGCCAGAGATAGATAATTGGTTGGCATATTGGTGTATTTCTTTCCAATCTTTTTGTGCAGAGTTGTGGAATATGTTTTCACCCACATCATTGTGGTTTTGCTCTATATGCAAATTTGTGGGCGTTTCTCCATGACATTGGGAAGCCTTAGTTACCATTGCTTTCGATGGAAGCTTGACAATGCTTAGCTATTCCCTCATTGTTACATGTTTGCATGCTCAGTGCTCAGTCCTGTTCTTATTTTTCATGACCCCCCGGACTGTGGCCCTTCAGGCTCCGTGGTCCATGAGATTTATCAGGCAAGAATACTGGCGTGGGTTGCCATTTCCTGGGTTGAAGATCCAAGGTATCTTCCCAACCCAGGGATCAAGCTTCCTGTGTCTCTTTCATTGGCAGGTAAATTTTTTGCCAACGAACCACCTGGGAATCCCTTGTTATATGTTTGGGTTGGTTCTAACTTTCCCACTTGGTAAATAACACAGCGGTGAAAACGTATCCCATCTCTGTGAAGAGAAGAAGGAAGCAAAGGGTTTGAGACCACAGTAAGGATACAATTCAGGAAGGAATACTCCCAGGGGCTCTAGTTGCTCCATCATCTTGCTGCAAAGTGTTTCTATAGCCTGGCTCCAGGAGAGAAGAACTGAGGCCAAAACGGTGGCTGTTGTAGGAGGACATTTCCTTAGAAACAGTTCTCTGACCACAGGAGTGAAGATACTGAGTTGCTTTGAAGTGGTGAGTTACCTGTCACAGTAAGTGACAGGAGGGGTCGTACAGAGGGAAGACATCCCTTTACTCTGAGGTCATATTAGCTCACATCTTGGATAAACTCCAACCCTTGGGCTCTGTGTGCTTTACCTGAAATCATCACAAATCCCTCAGCCAATAATGAAGCAGCCCTCAGATCAGTGGTCAAAGAGAAACAGCCTAGAAGAGAAGGAAGAACCTTGAACTTGGTTCCAAAAGACACAATAGGTCTAATTCCTTCTCCTCCTTCATTATGGTAAAGTCATATTTAACGCTTTGAGGGCCTCAATTTTCCTGTCTGTCAAGTGGGATAACAATATTCACCCTGCCTAACTTCCCGAAGTCCTGCCTATAAGGCTCTGTGCATGCAGACTGTCACCCTCTACACAAAAAATGTATTAATATTGTCAGTATCAATGACAGCAGGACCGATGACGATGACACACCAGTGGGTTGGAGTCCCGTGTTCCACTGCTTCCCCGGGGGAGCACTTTCTGGGCTCCATGTTTCCTCTGACATCTCTCTATAACCCTGTCTGTGCTCCCTCTGGCAGATCGATGCTGCCTCCTT
>SRVM01010943.1:0-18517 GCA_007570785.1 Antilocapra americana | reverse complement strand
CACTGAGCGTCCCTGGAAAGGTCAAACGATGATCCAGGACCTGGGCAAGATCATGAATGAATGTCCACGGCCCCATGTCTAAATCATGACACTAGTTTACCGCTGTTAAGTAGGATGTGTTCTCTTCTTCTGTCTTTTGACAAACACAAATCTTTATCCTTGTCTAGGTACAATGATGGTTTCTGTATCACTGTCAGCAAAACATTCCGGTGGACTTAATGATGACATAGAGCTGGGGTTTTGCACGGCAGGCAATGCTTATGTGAGGAATACAGTCGGTTTTATATATATCCATATCTATACCTGTGTACATCTATAACGATACTTACTTCATACAATACGTTTATTGATATCATTTTAAAAAATAACTAACAATGCTGTGAGACTCCGGTGTCTTCACATAGGGTTTCTGTGTGTCCGATTGGCAGGACAGCATAGTCAGTCTGTATCCAAGAAGCAGAGATACCGCAGGAGTCCCAGGAATGTGAACCTTGTTCCAGGAACTAGACCCTCCAGAAGCCTGGGAGCATTGAGCAGGGCTGGGCTGCAAAGAAGCGAGAGGAGAGAAAGCTAGTTCTCCCAGTCCTCTGAGCACCGAACTTGGATCGACTTGTCAGTGCTCATAGGAAAAGGCAGCCACCCATGAGATGCGGGACTACAGTAGAGCCATGGAGAGACCCGCAGGATTGTGTTTGAGTCCATCCCATGTGAAAAATGTTTGCCTGTTAGTCCAGGGGCAACTAGAATGTTCGGTCAGATTCCTAAAGCCCCACTCGGACTTGGAGGCAAACAACGAGTTTGACAGGACATATTGGAGATGAAATAGAACTGCACATGGGCAACTAGCATCCTCACGGAAGTGCCACAAAGGCAATCATCTAGCTCCTAGATCCCTGTCTCCTAGACTGAGATTTTAAGCATCTCAGGAATCCACACCTGGAGCTCCCTGGTGACCTTAAGACGAGTGTACTGTCCTTGGCCCTGAAAGGGTTAACAGCTAGGCAGGTCTCCCGAAGGAGGGTTCCCCAAAGGCAAGGATTTTCTACATTCCTTTGCTTTAGCCCGGTAGGAGGATTCTTTTGCTCCTATGTTGCTAGGACAATCGGTCCTTTCAAAACTTTTTTTCCAAACCTTGAGCTGCTCATTGCCTAACCAAACAATACTAGTCAGGTGGGGATATCAGTGATCTCTACGTGGATCAATAAAAATGGCCATTTGATGTTTAGGAGAATCATTTCGTTTTCTTACTCACATGTGATTCATGGAAATGCTTTTCTTAATCTATGTCCATGAATACTTGGCATCTTCTTGGAAGGTTTGCATTCCTTTCAGATGTCTGACAATTGTTTTATGGATACACTATATCTCACCCAGAGACATCTCATCTGGAGATGACCCCTCCTTGTACAGATATGTATGTTGTGGGAGAGAAACCCGGTGCAATTCTCTCAGTCTTGAGGTGTTTATATCTATGATCAACAGCTTGCCAATGAGTATAAGATGCCTTGCTAAAAACTGGGTATCTTTTCTGCCCCTTCTGATGTCTATGTCAGAAACTTTCTCTTTCGCTTGTATACCTTCATGAAACTTTGCCACACAAAAGCTCCAATTGATCAAGCATCATCTTGTCCAGGATGAAAACTCTCTCCTCCAGAGGCCAAGAATCCTGGCCTTTGCTCACAGCTCACACCTGCAACCTTACCCCGAGCCACCCCCTGCCCCCCTCCCCCCCCCCCTGCCCCCCCGTCCCAGCCTAGTTGTGCACATGGGCAGGAATGGGAGCAGCGGCCACGTGAATGGTTGGCAAGGCCAGCTCTTGCTGTCCGTCCTGCTGAGCTGTGACACTGACAAGCTGACTCCTGGGTCTGCGGAACCACCCCAGACAGACAGGAGCAGGCAAACGGACACAGGCATTTGTGGTGGGACCCCCGTGCTGAGTGGGTGTCCCCGCCCTCCGCCAACATGAAGGTGCAACTCGTGGCCCGGCCTGGCCTCGCTCGTCCTGCCCCAGAACCCCTTTCCACTCTAACACCCAGCTTCACGGCGGGGTTTGCCACCAGCCCCGCACAGACCCAGAGCCTTCACAGGATGTGGATGCCATGCCCTCTTGTCTGGAAGACAGAGGGCCGAGAGGAGCTGAGGTCAGCATTTCCCCAATCTGATTCAGTGTTTCAGGGTTATGGGTGATAGGTCACCCGTGTGCTGAGTCCCAGATCTTAGGCACAGAAGCAGCTGAAGGAATGTCTGTCTTTGTGTGTCGGTGACAGGCAGACCCTTCTAGAATGTGGATCCCACAGGAAGGGCCCTTTTATGCTAGGCCTGGAGTGGATCCCAGGGAGCCAAACCTACTCTCTGCTTTGTATTCTGCAGTGGAGTTTGATGATGTTTCTGAAGAATCTCACCAGGGTACCGTGATCTGCCAATTCTGTGAGCTAAGTAATGTCCTGACCCATCCCCTGTCTCCACCCTCCTCCACTGCCTTCACTCAAGCTGCCGCCGTCTCTGCCCTCACTGGGCGTTTCTTGACTTCTCTGGCCTCTTCACTGGCCCCTGTTCACTTGGTTTCCATGCTGCTTATAGTGCCGCCTTCCTAAAAGGCAACTCCTCACCTTACTCCCTTCGTGGTATCCACATGGCTCCTCCTGGCCTCGATACATTGGAAGGTACGTCCAAGTCGTGTCCTTTTGCCAGGCCTGATAGTTAAGAAACTCTCCAATAAAATGTGGTGAATTGAATATTTTAGGGGAAGCCAACTGATTGACCCCTCCTACCCTGGCCAGGCACCACAGTAACCATCTGCATGAGTTGCTTTATGACAGGAGAGCCTGATAAGGAATAAGGAATGAATAAGCCTCCACCAACCGGAAGAGCTTGGGAAAGGTCTAAGGGAGACACCGGTCCATTTCCCAGAATCCCTCTCGCTAGCATCCATCTTGGCTGAGTGATGGGTGTGCCACCAGGAAAGACTCTGAATTAGAAGGATTGGCCAAAGATTGTTATGCCCAAATTCCAGGTCCCAAATCCCTGAAGAGACCAAGTCCACGCAGCAATGCAAAAGCATAAAGGGGTTTATTTCTAGCTCGAGCTAGGGCTCAAGTCTCATCCAACGCAGTGGAGTCTGACAACAGCCCTGATTACAGTTGCTTTTATAAAGGCAGTTCTTTGTTACAGCACCGGTATAGCTGGTGATCAATGATTGGTCTGTTTAAACTCCGAATCTGCCCCAGGTTGGTCTATTTCTTGGGGCACAGGGGATTTTCCTTGGTTTGTTCTGATTGGTTGGTGGCGATGGGGTGAGGGATGGGGTGAGGGTGGGGGAGTTGCCGAAACTAGGGCCTACTGTAGCTCGCAGTAGCCTATCATGGCTGCTGTCTTGCTTCTACATTACATGGCTGCTGTGAGCTACAAAGACCACCCGGAAACGAATCCCATCCCCATAAAACCTGAGACTGTGAGCCACGTGGCAGAGCACTTCTCCTGGTTTCCCTTACCCTCCTGTTCTCCACCCGGGTGCCCTTCCCAATAAAATCTCTTGCTTTGTCAGCACACGTGTCTTCTCAGACAATTCATTTCCGAGTGTTAGACAAGAGCCCAGCTTCGGGCCCTGGAAGGGGTCCCCCTTCCTGCAACAAATGGCGACTCTGGTGGGGACTCTTCTTCTCTAAGACTGACGTCCCCACCACTCGGGGTACTCAGGGGCCAGCTTGCCTGCCAATGGACCAGACCCAGAGGCCGCAACTGGGACCCTTTTGTCCCTGGTCTGCTCCTGACGCAGACAACTGGCCAGAGTGCCCCGACCGGTAAGGAACAACAGACTTAATTGACCTCTCTCCCCTTCCTTCTCTCTTTCCTCTCCTTAACCCTTCCTGTCCTTCCCCGTTTTTCTAGTCCCCCAGTCCTGGATGCAGGAGTCTAGTTGAAGGGCCTCAGCCTGAGGATTTAACTGAGGATTGATCCTGAGCTGAGGATTGGAGACTGATCACCTCCTCTTGACAGAGAACTGGAATTCTGGTTCTGGTCTGGTCTGATTTCTGGTAGGGCAGAGTTCCAGACCTCTCTTCTCTGGAAACCCAGGGAAAAGTCCCGTAACTCCTGGGTTTCTGTAGGTGGCAGGAGACATCTGTAAGGCCACCCCTTTTGCCCCCCTCTCCCGCCTCCTCCCCCTTCATCTTTCAACCTGGCTTCCTTTCCTCCCTTTGAAATCTTTGAAGACCTGAGATAGGTTCCTTTACTCTGTTAGTACTTGGATCTGAAGTTCTCTGTCTCTAGAAGATGTTTCCTGAGAGACTGTATTCTTGCATTTAAGGGAGTGTCTGATGTGTGTGTTTTAAATCTGTGTTCTGTGTTGTGATTGTTGATGGCCACTTTGCTTTGTCTGGCCACCATTTGGTTTAGACCTGCTGCCATTTTGTTAGAACTTAATTTTCTTTCCCTGTGCCTTGAGACCAGGGCTCTGGGAAACACTTATCCAGACCATCTCTAACACCTGAGACTGATGAAAAGGGGGAAAAGCTTTTAAAATTTTATTTCAACTGTTTTTTTTTTTTTATAAACTAGTAAATTTTATAGGGTAATATCTAATTTATGACTAAACTTAGAAAATGAAGCTAGATCTTGCATTGTGTCTGTCTAAATATGTTTTGGTATGTCTTTGTCTCTGTGTAATATTTTTGAGGTTAATTTGTAAATGAGCTCTAGTTAGTTACTTAAAGAAAGGTAAGTGCTTACAAATCAAATAATTCTAAATTTAAAAAATAAATTCCAGGTTCATGTGAAATGGGAAATATTCAGTATTAAATACTTGATATTCATGTTTGTTTGTTGATCTATCTAATATAGACATGTCTTAGGGTAATTAACATCAAGTAAAATATTTTCATTGTACCTAGGTTTAATAAAGGTTAAATATTATATCTGTTACAAGTTACAAAAAAAATTACCTCGAGTGAAAAAAACTTCTAAAAAATGTAAATGAGATGAGCTTTTATATAAACTCTATTAAGAATCATTATTCTGTAGGAATATCTGTCTAAAATAGTTTCTTCAGATTGGGGTAACTTGAATTTTTAAGGGTTGTGCTAAGTATGCTAAGTGTTGAAAGTCTATTGACTAGTTAGGTCATTTCCAAATAAAACAAGATTTTCAAACATTTAGTACTAAACACTAATTTCCTTTTACAGAGAAACTAAAGGGATTTGGGACTATAAGTGAATAATATTTGGGGCCACCCTAAAATGTTCTAAGAAAGCAAGGGTTTTAGAAATTATCACTGGTATTTATGCTAGCCAATCTATACAATGCTAATATAAAAGTTAGTTCTTGGTTGCTAAAGGAAGGCAAGAAGTGTGTTTTCAGTAAGAAAAAAAGATATGAAAAAATACTAAAAGAGTTACGTATGATTAGGATTTTCTAAAATTGGATTACAATTAGTTAGAAATGACACAGCCATCAGAAAACTGGTTAGAGACAATTAGGTCCAATGTGGCAGAGCTGACTTTCACTAGACCTTGAGCCTTGGTATTTATGCCCATTGTGACATATCAACAAGGTAAATGATACAGCCCTCAACATTTACTAAATCTGACCAAATGTTCTAAACCCTTTGAATTGATCTTTTGATAAAACTTCCTAAATTGAATTCTTTTGAAGTTCCTTTGACCTCTAGCTAACTTTGGGGTGCTTCAGAGGGCCCCTGAAACATCCCAAAGAGAGATATGAAACTAACTGTGTTTATTCGGTTGGTTAAATTACATGAAAAATATTATCAAATGAGTAATAAATCTGCTCAAGTTACAATGTATGGTAAAATTACTAATACAGATATCCTAAAAATTATATGGAGTTCTTAACATTCTGATATGTCCTGGTATTCTAATGGAAAACCAGATGACTTCACAAACGTTAACAAAAGGGCTGAATGAACCAGCGAATATGCTTATCACTTGTATGGTTTCTATCTGAAGAATGACAGGTTGGAATCTTGTGTTTTCCGGGAGTAGGAAAAACCTTCCTCTCAAACTAATTATGAAAATAATTTGGTAAAATTACATGTTATAAACAAAACAATTATATTTTCTCTCTACCTGACTCATCCAGAAATTTCAAACTCTTAGGTTTCCAGTAAGCTTATCAAATGAGCTAAGAAGGCTATCTCACTAACAGGTACAAAAATCTCAAGGAATTTTGAGACCTTAAAAAAGAAAGAATTCACCTAGATTTGTTAGGCAAAATCTGTGATAAGCCTTTGGTGTGAGTTTCCCAGCCTTGTTTTATTTTAAAAGTTCAGTCTGAGACTCTATAAATGTTTCCACAAAATAAAAAGTCTATGATCAATGATGGTTATGTAAATCATCAGGCCAAAATTAGTGGGAACAGAGCTATTTTGCAAGCAAACTAGCCTTAACTTGGTTATATTTGATAAAAATAGGGTCATTTTAGGGAGAAAATGATGTTTCCATAAATGTGAAATCCCAATTTGTTCATGGAGGTCTACCAATGGCGGTAGTGAGACTCATTTCTTAGATAGTCCTTTGCTCTTCTGTGATATTAATGTAAAATTTAATTGAATTCTTAAAGAACACCCTAAGTTTGTTTCTGAAGCTTATCTCAGTAATCTATCTTTGGATGAAGATCAGATGCCTCATGACCTGCAACCAGAAATGGAAAAAGACATAATATAAGGGACTGTTTCCAGCCTAGATGGAAAGACTTTTTATCAGGAGAAACTACACTACTCCAGGATGAGAAGATGACGACATCAGAGGTAGACAGCTTGCTTAAGATGCTGGACCTGGTTTGTATGATCATTTAGAATGTGTTCTTGACTTCTTAGACCTTTGCATATAAATCAAATGCTTTTCTGTCATAGGCCTGATCCTATGCTAGTTTTTGAAATCAATCCAATTGTTGGGTTTGTGGTCAATTACCTGTGTATAGTTCTGGCTTACCTTGGTAAATTTCTCTACTACAAGACTCTAACTGGTTGGCCCCAAGGAAATTAACTTAAAATATATATAATGTATATATATATATATGTATAAAATATATATATATATATATATATAATATATTAATATATATATATATTCAGGTCACTGTGATATTACTAGATGGGATCCCCTCACTGGGCCAGTTAATAATGCCCTGCTCTGACTCTGGCCATACGTTTGAGCTTTATTATTATTACTATTTTTCCTATTACTCAAGCTCAATCAGAGCAACAAGAAAAGTTTCAGCAAAGGAGGAAAAATCTCCCACAATTATGGGATAGATTTGTACAGATAACACCAGGCTATGGTAATTTAGGTTTCAAGTCTCCTCTGTGTTGGAAATGATTAAATCATACTGAGGATAATCAGTCTAGTAACAATAAAAAACTGAATTGTGTGCCTTCTAGACGGTGGTGCCAATGTATCATTTCCCTGGAAAATAACGATTCTACAGAGTAGACTAAGTCAGATGACCTGAGATATACTGGGCTATACCTAATGAAAGCTCTTAACTTAAGTCTTTCTTGTGACTTGACTAATACTGCTGGCTATGTTATTTGTATTTCACCTGTTTTACAAAATCACTGTTTCTTCCATTGCCAAATGTGTGTCTGAGGCTTCTAATAGAATAATATATAGTCCCCTATGAGATCGATGATGGCAACAGTGTAACTCTAGATACGGGAAGAAGCAACAGGAGGGAATATTTTCCTGGACCAAGAGGCTAGTAAGACAGGTGGTCCAGAGAATTTTGGATACTGTTTTATGGCCTAGTCCAGTAACAGCACATTGAGTGGCCTGTCAACAAAATCTCTGCCAAACCTGAGAATGGACATTCTCAGCACCATGGAATAAAATGGTCAAGAAATGCCTCCCCCTCAAAATCATGGTCAAGTTTATGAGCAAAAAGGGGCTCTGCCAACTGAAGACTGACACTCGCCATCTACATCTACAAAGATAAAATCATGGCCACTGCAACTGCTGACCTTCAACGCCCCTGACCGAAGTTCAGGGTGAAAATCAGGAATGAGGCACTCTGTGCTCTGGAAAAAACTGGCAGAACAGGCCTTCAGATAGTTCGATCTTTTCAGGAGAAGATGTGAACGAGTTCCAATTCTTGCATCTTCTCATACCTAGAAAAACACTGACGTCCTTCATGGTGACATCTGCTTTGTCTATTAAGGAAAATTTTACAATTAAAAGTCAAAATAGAGTAGCTATGGTTCAGGCATCCTGGGAAATAACTAGGTGATACTATGGGTGTAATTTCAGATGAGACGTTGTATTGCTAAACCCTTTTCCTGAGTCGTGTCAGGCTTAGATGCCACCGTTCGCAAAACAATGTCTGCTGGAAGCTAGTAACTGCAACCTTCCTTTTTATAAAACTAGGCAACTGGCTACCTGGCTACAAGTCTCCCAGAAGTGCCAGGTCTAGACTGGGTTTCAGGCCTATTCGTCTAGAAAGAAATGAGATTTATGTTGTCTATTGAAATTCCAGTTATCCCTCTTCCAGCTACAATAAAATGGCAGACCAAGGGATTGAGATTTTAATCATACAAGGCTCAGATCTAGGACTTGAAACTCAGAAATACTTCCAATTCAGTGTCTATTCTCCAAGCTGAGGCAATCCTATGCCCCATTTTGACAGAAAGTTATCACAGTCATAGTTGCCCTGTTCTCTAAATTAAAACTGAACAGGACTCTGTGGGGCTCTGGAGTACAGATCTGTTCAGTGTTCTCCATTTCTTATCCTAGGATATAGGCTTCATTCCACCTCCTTGACCTTCCCTGAGTTCCAAAGGGTAGATTCAAAAAATTGCTAATCAGGGAAGGGAGAGGATATAAAAATGGGAGAAACAATCAAATGGTGGTACAGCCTTGAGACAGGGTCCTCATTCCTACTCAGAGAAATATGTATCCCAATGTCTTTGAGTTCTTCTACAGAACTGGAGCCCCCACCCAGGTGGAAAATGGTAACTTCAGACTAAACACAGGATTCCTAGAACACAGCTCTGTTGCTTCACCACCAACCAATCCAAAAAAAAAAAAACAAACTCACAAACCCTGCAGTCCTCACCCCAAATGTTGCCTCCTGTTTCTGGGGACCAGTCATGACCATCCTGTTAGGTCTCCTGTTTGGCCCCTTTCTATTCCATCTCTGAGAGGAGCCAACAGTTTCCAACTAAATTGCTGTTATTACAAGGGTGAATGCTGGTTTCAGGAAAAAAATACCTTGACTTAGATCAGGTAGAGAGAGACTTCTGCTCTGCTAGGCAAGCCTATGTGCATGCACAGCAGGAAGAAGTTACAGAAGAAAGAGACCTCTGCCCCCAATTCCCAAGAAATATCTTGAGTATGAAGTCTCCCCAGGGGGGAGTTGTTAGGGGAAGCAAACCGATTGACACCTCCTACCCTGGCCAGGCCCCACGGCCTGCATGAGTCATTTGATGACAGGAGAGCCTGATAAGGAATACAGAATGAATAAGCCACCACCAACCGGAAGAGCTTGGGAAAGGTTTCGAGGAGACGCCGGTCCACTTCCCAGAATCCCTCTCGCTGGCATCCATCTTGGCTGAGCCATGCGTGCGCCAGCAGGAAAGACTCTGAAGGAGAAGGATTGGCCAAAGACCACCCGGAAATGAATCCCATCCCCATAAAACCTGAGACTGTGAGCCACGCTGCAGAGCACTTCTCCTGGGTTCCCTTACCCTCCTGCTCTCCACCCTGGTGCCCTTCCCAATAAAATCTCTGGCTTTGTCAGCACACGTGTCTTCTCAGACAATTCATTTCCGAGTATTACACAAGAGCCTACCTTCGGGCCCTGGAAGGGGTCCGCCTTCCTGCCACAAATACATCTGGTCTAGACTTCCAGATGAGGGCTTCCCTTCGTGGCTCAGTGGTAAACAATCCCGAGTCCATGCAGGAGACATGGGTTTCATCCCTGGTCCAGGAAGATCCCACATGCAACAGAGCAACTCAGCCTGTATGCCTCGGTCATTGAGTCCGTGCTCTAGAGCCTGATGACTGCAAAGGTTGAGCCCACGCCCGGCAACTACTGAAGCCCAACGTGCCCCAGTGTCTACATTCCCCAAGAGGAACCACGGCAATGAGAAGCCCAGACACACAACCGTAGGGCGGCCCCCTCTCTCCACACACAGAGAAGAGCTTGCACAGCCATGGAGACACAGCACACCACTGAATCCATAGAGAGAGAAAACGATTTTTTTTTTCCTTCCCTTCATGCAGCCTAAGATCGGATGCAATTGGCCAATACCTTCCTATAACTTGGGAAACTTACTGAATCTTCTGTAGATAAAATAAAGAAACCATAGCTCACTGTGCCGTCTGAAGTGTGGGAAGCTCTCTATACAGTGCTGAGAACACAGTTGAGATGTCACCAGAGGTGACTGTGAACATGACTGTTCTAATGAAGTCCTTCACAGTCTGGGCGCTGGAGATCGGCCCACGCGGACGTGCAGACAAGGCATGTCCCTCCCTCTCGGCTCACCCTGTACGCTCACTGGTCCAGTTGTGCTGGGCCCCCAGCATCTGCCAGCCTCTTCTAGGCCCGTCTCCCCCATTTTGCTCCATTCACTTGGCATCTTCCCCCCCTCTTGTCTGACGTGTTCTCTTTCCTGTTAGAATATTTCTGGCTCCACAGGCACAACTTAACATCTTTCTCCTATTCTAATAACACTCGTCTTGTGGAAATCATTCTATTTTTCTCTGCTCTGTTCCCTAAGTAGTCTGTCATCACTCTGCTCATCTGGGGATTGACTGGCACATAGGCAAGCCCGGTACATGAAAGCTGCTGTGAAGTGTTTCCTGAATGACTTGCCGACTGCAGGCGGCTTGTGGAAGTTTACGAGCCATGGAAAGCTGGCACTGGGGAATCATCCTGTGGACGCACCCTCTGGTCCCATAGTGTTCACGGGAGTGTTTTTTGTTGTCGTTTTAGCTGTATTCCCTAATACATATGCAGTCGCTTTGATTCAAATTGCGTCTCTTTGAAAATAACGAATGATTAATCGTATAACCTCAGAAGGACTTAGACAGACAATAGTAGTGGTGGAAAAATCATCAATCCTTCCAACCATCTCACTTACGGGTATACATACCTCCAAAGAAAATAAAACTAGAATCTCAGAGAGAGATCTGCCCTCCCATGTCCATTGCAGCATCATTCATGATTGTCAAGATATGGAAACAGCCTAAGTGTCCATCAAGGGAAGAATAGATAAAGAGGATACATGATACAGGTAGAAGTAGATTCATAGATAGATACAGATGTAAAATTTAGCAACAGGAATGGAGAAATTCTCCTATGGTGATAGCATGGATGTTACTTATGGAATGATGCCAAGTGAAGAAGCCAGGTAGAGAGAGAAAGATAGTTTCTAATGTTACTTACATGCCATTGCAATCCAGAAAAATCAAAACTAATAAAAATCAATCCAAAAAAATCTAACAAAATTAAATAATAATAATAATAATAAATAACAGTGGTTGAGGGAGGGAGAAATGGGAAGATGCTGATGTAAGGGGAAAAACCTTTATGTATAAGATAAATATGTACTCTGTCAAAAACAAATAGCATTGTGATTATAATGAATGGTATTATTATTATAATATTAGAATGTTGCCATGACAGTTGACATTAATAATTCTCTTCACATACAACTGAAGAAAGAAATGGCAACCCACTCTAGTTAATTCTTCTCTGGAAAATTCCATGGATGGAGGAGCCTGGTAGGCTTCAGTCCACAGAGTTGCAAAGAGTCAAACACAACTGAGTGACTTCACTTTCTTTCACATACAATAAAGATATTTATGGCTTGTGATAAAGCTATTAGCTACTGCTTTGGTGGTAGTTATTTTGCAACATACAAGTGCATCAAGTCAACATTCTGTATACATTAGAACTAAGGATGTTATTTGTCATTAACAAAGGAAATTATATTTCAGTACACCTGGAAATTAAAAAAAAATCACCTAGTTTTTTTAATCTTTCAATTAATTGTCGTATTGGCTGAAAAAAATAGAGAGCTTTATTTGGGGGTCTTAGATATTGTAATTCAGGGATGCGGATTTCAATAAAACCAAGAGAATGTTCCACAGGAAAGAGTCAAGGGGTTAGAAAGTGGAAACTCATGAGGCTGTAAAGCCACCTGAGAGCAATTATGATTTGTTGTCATGCAAAAAAGTAAATATTTCTTCTTAAAGGATAGACTGTCACAAGTTATTTAGGGAAAGGAGAGGGTATGATAGGTATTTTGAATTTCTGGAACACTGTTAAGATGATCTGGAGGCCTTTGTTACACAGTAAGTGCTCAAAGTTTACATTCCATCCAGACTGAGACAGATCTCTTCCTCAATGGCCTCCCCTCTCTATTTTGGGGAGCTAACTTAGCAATGCTGATTCCATTTTGATTTTTCTTTCACATGTCATACTCTTTTGCATTTAAAGATATCATTAAATAATTTTATAAAGAGATCTGGTTTATAATTTTAGAGATTATTAGAATTAAACATTATCACTATCTGTTACATGGTTTCAGGCACTAAAACCCAATATGGGGATAAATTCAAACTCTCTCTTTGCCATAGAGAAAGGCTGTGTATGGCAAATGATGCCACAGTGCAGTCTAATTGGGAAGTCTGAAAAACAGATGGTATATTTCATGTTCTCTAACAACCTCAGCATAACATGCATGAAATGATGAAAATACAGCAGAACATTCCAAAGATAATGGATAGTGTTTTATCTAGATAATACTACATGTGAAAGGAATTCACATCACATTAAATATAGCACTTTCATGTTTTTTCATTATGGTCTATTTTCCAGATGTTGAAGATGACGTTGATACAAAATGCAAAGTCATTTGCCTGAAGCATGGTGAACGCACCAAAATGTCAGTTTAAAGTAAATAAAAATTTATTTCAGGGCTAGGCAGAGATGATGGGAGACACATGCTCCAAATACACGGAGCTTCTTGAAGCATTTCATCCAAGATTTTTCTAGGCAGTGTGTGAGAGTGGCCTGGTTAGCTATTGCAAACCTCTTGGTGTGGGAATAATTTATTCTTGAAGTTTCCACATATGTCAGATCATGATATTCCTGTAAACCTCCAACAAGATAAATAGTATTCTCTATTTTGCACATTTCTATGTGTATATGAACGGAAATGTATTAAACTCTTAAAAGTCTGAGCCTTGACAACGGGTGTGTCCTGTATGTCTCAGGCTACAAGCAGCATACAGAAACTGAAGACATCAAGGATTGTGTATAAAGGTTAATGCAAAAGAAACAGACGTAATACAGAGACAGACTTATTCTTCCTTGCTGCAACCTCAAGGTAAATGCTGACGGTGCCCAGTCTATTCTTGAGAAGACATAGTGTTTATTTGACTGTTGCCAGCAAAGCAGCTTCTCCTCTACTGGAGTTGAAACTGAGATTTAGTTCTTGCAGCTAATTAGTTCTTTTTCACATTATCTATCAGGAAGGATCTTAATAGTTTTTTTTTTGTCATGTCCCTGAAAATACTAGAGAACATTGGAGGCAGTTGTTGTACCCAGAGACTGGAAAAATTAAGGAGGCACTAGAAATTATACCTTTGGTTATATAGTATCTTTCCTGGAAATAAGATGTTCTTAAACTCAAATTGTATCCAACAGTAGCATGGATAAGAATCGCAGTATCCGCAAGTTTCAGTAAAGCTGGCTTTCCCTCTCCTTTATTGGTTCAGGCCCTGGTCCTGCTTCTCTGATGCCTTTCCTCTCACATTTGATCTTGGATGCCCTGGGGTAGGTTGTGTCTGCAACAACCACCAGATTTGTCTGGAAGCCCTGGATCCTCTGTCATTGACTTTCTTCCCAGGACTGTCTCAGGAGGTGACAATGATTTCCCATGGGGGAATCTGTGTCAGAGGCTTACCAAGCATACTTTTCACAGTGGTTCATGAAAAGCTCACCTGTCAACTCATCATCCATATGAGAGTCAGCACCAACACCCCCAGCAGAACTAACAGTCAGGAAGGGGTTGCATGGAAAGAGATTCGTGTGCTTGGTCCTGGTCATGGTTATAGACAGAAAGTATCAGTGAGGAAATAACTCCCAGAATAAGTAGGCTTGCCTTGAGTGCAAAATAGTGAGACGAGGTCTCACACTTGGAGGATGGGTCAGAGCTTTAGCCACAGGAGAGTGATAAGGAACCCCCTGGGAAAGGGCCATGGGGCAGGGGACAGTCTGAGCTCAGCACCGGTGGTGAAGGACAAGGAGGTGCCTTGAAAGAAAGTGCTATTTGGAGGTCTGTCGTAACAACACAGGGTGCTGCTTAAGATGAGGCTTGTGGAAGCCAAATAGTAAAGAGGAGCCAGAAACAGTCCAGGAAGGATGAGAATCCTGTGTACTGAGGACCTGCACTTCACCAAGCCCATAGCAAAGGATGCTGTCTAGTGCCGGGAGCAGTCAGGATGCCCCCTCACTCAGATGACAAAGTCACGAGACTGAGAAGGAAACTGCAAAGCGGATTTTCCTTGGGGCATCCCAAGGCAAGGCCCCTCCTGGTATTTTTCTTGGGAAGTTCTGTTTATGCTCTGAACATTAGCTCATCTTGGTAGGTCAGTCCCAGTTAGAAATAGTTCACCTTGAGATAATTCCTTCAGACCTTATTTCCCCCAGGCAATTGTGGAAGGCAGATTCCCTTCCCTGGGGACAAAGGAGGAATAAGGGACATTTAAATAGATTACACCTCCTACTCTTTACTGGGGAGTTTCTTACTACTTAGATTGATGTACTTATCCAAAGTATGCTGGAAACAATCAAATGGTAAACATACTAATGTTAAATCTAATTATGCAGAAATCCAACTTTTGCAAGGAAAATGAGCTTAAGGTTAAAGTTGTTGATGATAGGCAGAAAACAAGATTGTATAGAATTACATGTGATGTAATGGGTGTGTTTCTTGGGTATAAAAACTGTAAACCAACAACAATAAAGAGAGACTGCTCCATCACCACACATCGACTCTGCTCAGTTCTTCTGCAGACCCCACTCATTCCTCAAGACCCCCGGACCCGCCGAGGCTGGACCTCGGCAGTCTAGATTAAAACCAAGTCACTTGCGCAAATGCCACTCAGCCACCTCCTCCTCTACAAGGCTGACAGGTACATGGTGGGTGAGGTGCGTTTAAAGTCTAGGTGGACAGCACTCACATTTCCGGCAGCCACCCAGCTAATACATCCTTTGAAAGAGCCAACAATGAGCTGACAGCTTTTTCTGGATCTGCCCATAACCAAAGATACTGCTGCATACTGGATTTGGACTCCTGTCTCACATATCGATTAACCCATCAAAAAAGTACTGTCCATGCTACCTCTCAGGCCAGAAACGACCCTTCAAGTGTAACGTGCTTACAAAGTCCTCAGAGATTCATGGATCTGAATTGAGAAATTCCACCTGGTCATTTACCCTCATGATTCATTCCTGCTCTGAATATTACTATCGCACAGGTCAGACACAGCCAGTTCACCTGAATTAACTTGCACATGTGGGGATGGAGTTAAATTTCAGCACATGGGTATTTAGAAATTTCATCAGATATTGGCCTAATTTGACAATAAGAGAGCTCAGGCCTCAAGCATAACTTCAGGCAGGATTTCCCTCCAGCAGAAATAGCTCAGATGACCTGGCAGCCCAAGAAAATGAGCCAGTGTCACTAACAGAGTGAGGCACCTATGGGCTCCCTCCACGGGGAGGCCTCCTGCCAAGCCTTCCTCCTTAAGGGCCTGTTATCCAGCCTGGGGCATCGGCTAGGGAGAAGGAGAGGTGGGCACCCCAGAAACCAGCCCCGCTCAAGTCAGTCTCCCAGGAGCCCTCGTTCTGACTCTGGACACTCAATCCCAGGCCTGGGGTCTCCCTCCAGTGTTCAGATGGATCCCAGGCCCTTCTTCAGAGAAGTTCCTCCAGATGAGTCCCCAGCTACCACTGGGCCTCATTCGACCTTGCTGGACTTCCCTTCCCTTCTGATGCTAGGCTCCATCTCTTTCTTTACAAAACATTAGGTCCAAAATAGATTTTTAACAATGACTTTCCATTCCCTTTTCTTCTCACCATTATTCTGACTACTTGCACTTAATTTCGCACACCTTTGGATTGCTTACAACACTCCAGGCCACTGAAAAAAGAGATTTTCCATTCTGAGCTCAAAGGTTCTCAAGGAACATTTGGACCTCGCCTCTGCTGGAGATGGGAAAGTGGCAGGTGACCGGGATCACAGAGAGCATGAAGGGCAGAGCAGACGTTGTACCCCTGAGCAGTGGTGTCCGGCTCTCTCTCATTGGCTGCAAGGGGTCTGCAAGATTCGGGGGAGGGGGTTCCTGACGCCCCCACCATGCTGGTGAGGTATGTCTTCTCTTCAGGAATCTGACCCCTCATTAGCAAGCGTAGCCATGTCCCCTCACCCTGAGTCTCTAAGCCCCTCCCAGACCAGCCCTCAACCCACCTTCTCGTCTGGGGCAGAATGAACCTGGGCTTCTCTCCTGGGACAGGTCACTTCGTGTCACGGGATCCTCTTTACTCCTACTGCTGGCAAATTATTGATGTGCTGCTCGTAGGTCAGAGACTCCTCATTCTTACTTCCCAGAGGCTTTTCTTCATTCAGTAAATTTTGTTCCTTTGAAGTTAAAGGGATTGCCTTTGAAGACTATCATTTCTGACCTAGTCTCAAAAAATCTCTTTTGAGGAACTTCCCTAGGGTTCCAGTGATTAAGACACTTTGCTTCCATTGCAAAGGGCACAGATTCATTCCTCGATTGCAAAATCTAGATCGTGTATGCCTCACAGTGTAGCCAAAAAAGTATACTTTAAATATAAAAGGGCCAAGCTTAAACCTATTACTTTCCCTTTTCATTATTATGATAATAATCTAATTCTCTTCGAGGCAACACAAGCTAACTAGAAGGGTCATGTTGCAGAAATTATAAAGAGAAAAACAGGGAATTACTGCATGATATCTCACTACATCCATCTCTAATCCAACGTATGAAAAATCAAGGAAGTCCACATAAAGTATCATCTTTAAATAGAGCTTTCTACTTTGAGAGAATAGAATTAAACTCATTAGAACTAAGTTTTCCAGTATGCGGCTCTTTTGAAATCATCCATTCAGCCAACAATTCTGGCAAATATGATAATTTGGAATAGAGTAATCAATGAAACCAGCATTCTATCAGTCAGGGGACTATTTGGATTGCCTGAGTTCTAGGTTCTAAATGTTATCAAGTCAGACACAATCTTCACAAATTTTTCATAAATCTTGTAATATCTTTTTTAAAATTTCCACTTTTTTGAGATATAATTGACATATAAAATTGCAAGAAATTAAAATATAACTGTGGTGATTTAATGCATTTACAATGTGAAAGGATTCCTCATCCAGTTAGTATCATCACCTCACATATTTCACTTTTTTTCTTTCCTTCTTTCTTTCCTATTTAGATTTTATCTTCATAAGATAAAATCTTCATTTATACAAAACATGTCAAAAATATTGCCATGTTTTACACTAGATCCTCAGACTTTATTCATCTTATAGCTGAATATTTGTTCCCTTTTTATCAACCTCTCCCCATAGCCCTCGTAACCACTTTTCTACTCTCTGTATGAGTTTTGCTTTTTCATGGATACAATATCAGAGCCAGCCCTGAAATTTCCTCCAATTACAGTTCCTTTCTAAGAGTCATCACTCCATTTTGTGTTATCTTTCATGTTTTAGAAAACTACTCCAACCAGCAATGGAGCAGGTGTGGCAGGCAATGAGCCAAGAAGATTTACAGGGTGGCATCCATTTACTGTGGGAATTAACCGTGCTATTGATCAGTCTATCAACCTAGAAAGAGATAACTGGACACTGCACAAAAATTTGCTTATTTGTAGCAGTTTGGCGTTACACTAAACACATAAAACTGACAAATAAATTCAGTCACAATGGGAAATGACATGTTTCCAAGAACATATGGGATATATTTTTGAAGGGTAACATAGGGCTTTTTTCGAGCCTGGTGACTTCTTTGTTTCCTAAAATACCAGTCTCCAACTGTGCCCTTTATGGTATAAATAGCCATAACAGACCATCACCATGGTAACAAACATTCCAGTGGTGGCTTGTGTTGAAAAGGAAGCTCTGGTCATAAGAATTAAAGTATAGAAATAGACAGAAGAGTGATGCCAGATCTATGATTTTACTTAGCATATTTTTTGTTTTAGTTATGTTGAAATTTAATGAGAAAAGCTTTATATTAATACAGTCTTTAACAGAACAGGCAGGCTTGTTTAATCTCCTCATTACTTGATTATTATGACAAAATTGAAGTGGAAATCCAGCACTGTGAAGTAGATTTGATGAAATATTTAAAAGGTCACTCACCCAAGAAAAAAGAGCTTTGAACCACCAAGAAATGATGTGCAAGATCAAAAACAGCCAGCAGTTATGGCCATGAATGACTGTGTGAGACCCTCCAGGATT
>SRVM01010942.1:0-11887 GCA_007570785.1 Antilocapra americana | reverse complement strand
GTCCCCGTCATCACCCTCAACATGACGTCCTGTCCTCCAGCTCCCTCCCTCCAGTGCCAGTGCATGATATCACAACCTCCTGGAGACCTCCTGCTCGCCGACCGCCCGTCCTTTCACACCATGCGCCAGGCCCCTCTTCGATCAGCTGAGCCAGGGCTGGAAGCTGTCCCACGCAAACACACCTCTCCCCCACAAACACACCTCTTGTGCTCCTTGCACCCTCCTGCCTACCCACTTCCTGCCTGTGCCTGAGCAACTGAGTATGGAGGAGAAAACTTCACACCTTTACGGAAGTGTTTCATCTTAAATCCATGGCCTTGAGTAGGCCGCTGTCCATTTTCTCGGTCACCTACCTACACTCCTACACCACTGGCTACTAATGTTCCTCCTTGCTAATGACCACCAGGCCCACCCGCCAATAATACTTGGAAAATATAGAAGGAAACCTGTGGGATTTTGCAGGTTTCCAAGTCCCAAAGTGCATGTTTCTGCCCTGGCACTGAGCTGCCCCTCTCCAACCGTGCTCCTGACTGCACCCAGCCCCTCACCTCTGCCCCGGATCCCATCCCTTGCACCTTCTCAGGGACTTTGCACCTGCAGTTATCAGTCCTCTCCTGAAGCAGCATCTGCTCCCTCTACATCGGAGCATTCCACAGCAAAGGGGGAAACCCACCGTCTTCCACCACCCTATTCTGCAGCTACTGGCATGTTACCGGCTGCCCTTCAAGCAAAACTGCTTCAAATTCTGCTGAGATACCCTCTCCTCAGCCCCGAGAGGTTGAAAGCCCTGTCTTTCACAGGACGGTGAGTCAGGACACAGCAGTGCAAGCCCATCATTGGGCAGTGTGCCAAAGAATATCTGGAAGAGATCCCTCAAGTAGAATGTTTCAAGGGGTGGGTCTTCATGGGTGTGCAGCAAACAGGGGGTTGCTTACCTGTAGTTTTCCCAATAAGCATCCTGTTCTATCTGGTCTTCATCTGAGCACGGGTGTTAATTTGATAACACAGGAAACAGTCTAAAACTGCAGCTGAGCACAGGCAGCAGATAGGCTGACAGCCAATCCTTCTACATCAGCAGCAACAGCTACACTTCTCGGCCATTTTTAATTCTTTGAGGCACTATTCTGATCTGTCGAGTGACGTTATCTCCACAATGTTTTAGAAATGTGTTCAACTAACAAGGCACAAGGGATCGTGACAAGAACTAAAAGGTACTGAGTTTCACTAACAACAGCAGTGATTGGTTATGGGTCTTGGGAGGCAAGGGATCCTAGACCACTTGGGGGAGCCCACGTGGAAAATGCAGGCTCAGGCTCTCATGGGGTACAGGGACAGAGAGCCCAGATCAGACCAGGGCTCACTGAGTCAGGTGCTGAGGTGGATGGGCAAGAGCTCGCAGTGGGGGTCTTGGGCCTGGGCACTGGAGGACCAGTGGAACCCAGTCTCGAGGAGTGTTTGCTGCCCAGTCAACAGGCTGGAGACACATGCCCAGTCAGTGGCTGCTTTGGTGAGGTCACTCTAGGAGTCAGCTGGCATCCATGGGCATGTCTCTGAGTTTTAGGTAATCATGCTTCTGAGTTGCAGACTCCTAAGCACTTCTGATCAAGCTGATCACATGGACCATAGCCTTGTCAAACTCGGTGAAATTATGAGCCGTGCCATGTAGGGCCATCAAGATGGACAGGATATGGCGGAGAGTTCTGACCAAACGTGGTCCACTGGAGAAGGTGACCGGTACACACTTCAGTATTCCTGCCTTGAGAACCCCATAAACAGTATAAAAAGGCAAAGGTATGACACTGAAAAATGAACTCCCCAGGTCGGTAGGTGCCCAATATGCTACTAGAGAAAAAATGGAGGAATAACACCAGAAAGAACGAAGAGATGGAGCCAAAGCAAAAACAACGCCCAGTTCTGGGTGTGACTGCTGATGGAAGTCAAGTCCGATGCTGTAAAGAACAGTGTTGCATAGGAACCAGGAATGTTAGGTCCATGAATCAAGGCAAATTGAAAGTGGTCAAACAGGAGATGGCAAGAGTGAACGTCGACATCTTAGGAATCGATGAACTAAAATGGACTGGAATGGGCGAATTTAATTCAGATGACCATTATAGCTACTACTGTGGGCAAGAATCCCTTTGAAGAAATGGAGTAGCCTTCATAGTCAACAAAAGAGGCTGAAATGCAGTACTTGGATGCAGTCTCAAAAACGACAGAATGATCTCTGTTTGTTTCCAAGGAAACCATTCAATATCACAGTAACCCAAGTCTATTCCCCGACCAGGGATGCTAAAGAAGCTGAATGGTTCTATGAAGACCTATGAGTCCTTTTGAACTAACACCCCCAAAAGATGTCTTTTTCACCATAGGGGACTGGAATTCAAAACTAGGAAGTTGAGAGATACCTAGAGTAGCAGGCAACTTTGGCCTTGGTGTACAAAGTGAAGCAGGGCAAAGGCTAACAGGGTTTTGCCAAGAGACCGCACTGGTCATAGCAAACACCCTCTTCCAACAGCACAAGAGAAGAATCTACAAATGGACATCGCCAGATGGTCCATAACGAAATCAGATTGATTCCATTCTTTCCAGCCAAAGATGGAGAAGCTTGAAACAGTCAGCAAAAACAAGACCAGGAGCTGCCTGTGGCTCAGATCATGAGTACCTTATTGCAAAATTCAAACCTAAATTGAAGACAGTAGGGAAAACCATTAGAACATTCAGGTATGATCTAATTCAAATCCCTTACGAATATACCGTGGAAGTGACACATAGATTCGAGGGATTAGGTCTGATAGTCAGAGTGCGTGAAGAACTATGGACAGAGGTACAGGAGGCAGTGATCAAGACCACCCCCAAGAAAAAGAAATGCAAAAAGGCCAAATGGTTGTCTGAGGAGGCCTTACAAACAGCTGAGAAACGAAGAGAAGCTAAAGGCAAAGGAGAAAAGGAAAGATATAACCGTTTCAATGCAGAGTTCCAAAGAATAGTAGGAAGAGATAAGAAAGCCTTCCTCAGAGAACAATGCAAAGAAATAGAGGAAAACAATAGAATGGGAAAAACTAGAGGTCTCTTCAAGAAAATCAGTGATACCAGGGGAACATTTCATGCATATATGGGCATAATAAAGGGCAGAAATGGTATGGAGCTTACAGAAGCAGAAGATATTAAGAAGAGGTGGCAAGAATACACAGAAGAACTGCACAAAAAAAGATCTTCATGACCCAAATAACCACGATCGTGTGATCGCTCACCTAGAGCCAGACATCCTGGAATGCAAAGTCTAGTGGGCTGTAGGAAGCATCACTACAAAGAAAGCTAGTGGAGGTGATGGAATTCCAGTTGAGCTATTTCAAACACTAAAGGATGATGATGTTAAAGTGCTGCACTCAGTATGCCAGCAAATTTGGAACACTCAGCAGCAGCCACAGGAATGGAAACGGTCAGTTTTCATTCCAATCCCATAGAAAGGCAATGGGAAAACAGTGCTCAAACTACCGCACGAGTGCACTCATCTCACATGCTAGTGAAAGAATGCTCAAAATTCTCCAAACAAGGCTTAAAACACTATGTGAACCGTAAACGTCCAGGTGTTCAAGGTGGGTTTAGAAAAGGCAGAGGAACCAGACATCAAATTGCCAACATCCGTTGGATCACTGAAAAGGCAAGAGAATTCCAGAAAAACACCTGGTTCTGCTTTATTGACTACACCAGATCCTTTGACTCTGTGATCACAATAAACTGTGGAAAATTCTTAAATAGATGGGACTACCAGACCACCTTACCTGCCTCCTGAGAAATCTGCATGCAGGTCAAGTAGCAACAGTTAGAAGTGGACAGGGTTTGGGATACTCCGGTGACTCAGTCAATGTCTTTGGATTGAACTGAGAAAGATGTGACATATTAGGGGTGTATTAGTCAGGCTTCTCCAGAGAAACAGTCAATAGAGAGAGACTTATTTTAGGGAAGGGGATCATGGGCTCACGGGTGCTGACAGTTCTGGTATCCTTAGGGCAGGTCGGCTGGCTGGAAATCCAGGTTGAAGTCTAGAGGCCCAACTCTGCCGAGCAGGCCAGCAACTTTGAGTCTCATGCAAGGTTTCCCAGGCTGTAGTCTTGAGGCTAAATGGTTTCATGCTCAGGAAGCCTCAGTCCCTGCTCTTAAGCTTTTTCAATGGATTAAAGGAAGAAACTTCCCCCCACCCGGCCCCGGCCCCCATTATACCAGGTAATACAATTCCCCTAAAGTCTACTGGGAGAAACGTTATGACCAACCTAGACAGCATATTACAAAGCAGAGACATTACTTTGCCAACAAAGGCTTGTCAAGTCAAAGCTGTGGTTTTTCCATAGTCATGTACAGACATTAGAATTGGACTATAAAGCGCCAAAGTATTGATGCTTTTGAACTGTGGTGTTGAAGAAGACTCTTGAGAGTCCCTTGGACAGTAAGGCGATCCAACCCGTCCATCCTAAAGGAAATCAGCCCTGAACATTCATTGGAAGGACTGCTGCTGAAGCTGAAACTGCAATACTTTCAACACCTGATGTGATGCCCTAACTCACTGTGCTGGGAAAGATTGAAGGTGGGAGGAGAAGGGGACAACAGAGGATGAGATGGTTGCATGGCATCACCGACTCGATGGCCATAAGTTTGAGTGAGCTCTGGGAGTTGGTGATGGACAGGGAGGCCTGGCGTGCTGCAGTCCATGGAGTCACAAAGAGTTGGACACGACTGAGCAACTGAACTGAACTGAAAGTCTACTGATTACAAGGTGAATCAACTATCCAAGAACCTTACTAGCCCGCCATCTAGTGGCTAACATCTGAAAAACCGGGCACCAGAGCCAAGCCAAGAAGACTTTTACTTTATTCATCACAGTGGGGAAGCAGTACAATGAGAGATATCACCTCCCAAACAGAATCTCTAGCCAATGGGCTGTCTCTCTAGCTTTGCTCATCTCAGGTAAAATCTGTTCCCTGGCCTCAGAAGCCAGGTGAGATAACGAAGGAAACTTGAGGCAATGGTGATTTAAGGAGAGATTTGGTGAGATTCACACAGTCACAGGCCTTGGCATAGTCAATAAAGCAGTTATACATGTTTGTCTGGAACTCTCTTGCTTTTTCGATGATCCAGCGGATGTTGGCAATTTGATCTCTGGTTCCTCTGCCTTTTCTAAAACCAGCTTGAACATCTGGAAGTTCACGGTTCACGAATTGCTGAAGCCTGGCTTGAAGAATTTTGAGCATCACTTTACTAGCATGTGAGATGTGTGCATCTGTGCAGTATTTTGAGCATTCTTTGGCATTGCCATTCTTTGGGATTGGAATGAAAACTGACCTTTTCCAGTCCTGTGGCCATTGCTGAGTTTTCCAAATTTGCTGGCATATTGAGTGCAGCACTTTCACAGCATCATCTTTCAGAATTTGAAATAGCTCAACTGGAATTCCATCGCCTCCAATAGATTGTTTGTAGTGATGCTTTCTAAGGCCCACTTGACTTCACACTCCAGGATGTCTGACTCTAGGTGAGTGATCACACCATGGTGTTTATCTGAGTTGTAAAGATCTTCTTTGTACAGTTCTTCAGTGTATTCTTGCCACCTTTTCTTAATATCTTCTGCTTCTGTTAGGTTCAAACCATTTCTGTCCTTTATCGAGCCCATCTTTGCATGAAACGTTTCCTTGGTGTCTCTAATTTTCTTGAAGATATCTCTCGTCTTTCACATTCCGTTGTTTTCCTCTATTTCTTTTCATCGATCGCTGAGGAAGGCTTTCTAATCTCTCCTTCCTATTCTTTGGAACTCTGCAATCAAAGGGTAATATCTTTCCTTTTCTCCTTGCTTTTCTCTTCCTTTCACAGCTATTTGTAAGGCCTCCTCAGACAGCCATTTTGCTTTTTTGCATTTCTTTTCCATTTGACTGTGTGAATCGCAATAAACTGTGGAAAATTCTTAAAGAGATAGGAATACCTGATTTTCTAACCTGTCTCTTTTCAGAAACCTGTATGCAGGTCAGGAAGCAACAGTTAGAACTGGACATGGAACAACAGACTGGTTCCAAATAGGAGAAGGAGTACGTCAAAGTGGTATATTGTCACCCTGCTTATTTACTTGTATGCAGAATACATCATGAGAAATGCTGGGCTGGATGAAGCACAAGCTGGAATCAAGATTGCCGGGAGAAATATCAGTAACCTCAGATATGCAGATGACACCATCGTTATGGCAGAAGGTGAAGAGGAATTAAAAAGCCTCTTGATGAAGAGTGAAAGAGGAGAGTGAAAAAGTTGGCTTAAAGCTCAAGATTCAGAAAACTAAGATCATGGCACCTGGTCCCATCACTTCATGGGAAATAGATGGAGAAACAGTGGAAACAGTGTCAGACTTTATTTTGGGGGGCTCCAAAATCACTGCAGATGGTGATTGCAGCTATGAAATTAAAAGACGCTTATTCCTTGGAAGGAAAGTTATGACCAACCTAGATAGCATATCGAAAAGCAGAGACAGTACCAACAAAGATCTGTGTAGTCAAAGCTATGGTTTTTCCAGTGGTCATGTATGGATGTGAGAGTTGGACGTTGAAGAAAGCTGAGCACCGAACAACTGATGCTTCTGAATTGTTGTTTTGGAGGAGACTCTTGAGAGTCCCTTGGACTGCAAGGAGATGAAACCAGTCCATCCTAAAGGAGATCAGTCCTGGGTGTTCATTGGAACGACTGATGTTGAAGCTGAAACTCCAATACTTTGGCCACCTGATGCAAAGAGCTGACTCATTGGAAAAGACCCCGATGCTGGGAAGGATTGGGGGCAGGAGGAGAAGGGGACGACAAAGGATGAGGTGGCTGAAAGGCATCACTGGCTCGATGGACAGGGGTTTGGGTGGACTCCGGGAGTTGGTGATGGACAGGGAGGCCTGGCGTGCTGAAATTCATGGGGTTGCAAAGAGTCGGACACGACTGAGCGACTGAACTGAACTTGGTGAGATATCTTTATTCATTTGGGCCAAGTGACTGCAGGGAATGAATTGGGGCGGGGTGGTGAAGGAAAGGGGATGATGAATTTATTGCCCCAGCCACCTCCCTGCCCCCAGGTAGCCGACTTTAATAGGTCTGACTGGTATTAATGCCTTTGTGTATAGGCTCACTATTAACATCATGTGTGTGGTGCGAGAAACTTGGTGGGAAAATCAGATAGCATGGCCAAATATTCATTTCTCACAGTGGATGGAGGGAGAAGAAGAAGAGTAAAGAATGATGAACCACAGGTTAGTTGTGAGTCAGTTTCTCAAATCTCAGTATTTCTTCAAAAGGTGTGTGTGTGTGTGAATTCTTTTCTTTATCTGAGAATTCGCCTTCTGTGTGAAGAAATATCACTGTGAGAGACTCCTTGTGACATGTGAAAAGTTGTTGGGAGTGAATTGGGTTAAGGTCATTTTCCAAACGTTTCACATTAAGGGGACAGCAGTGGCCCTAAAATACTGAACTAAGTGGTTGAAATACAGGTTTCAGTTACTGAAATGTGAAGCGACGCTTCTGGGATGTGTGTTCATCCTAGCCTGTGGTCACAGGCAACTCCTAGGAGTTGAACCGTGTCTTCGTAAAGTCCTTTGTTTCCTGCCCTTGAACACGCTGGAGGCCGCAGTTCCAGTTACTAAAGTTTTGAAGTAAGTTCTCTGAGAAAAGTAGCTCTTTAGAAAAGAGCGGTGCCTGGGAAGCTGAGCTAAAGTTTTAACGTACCCTAGCTAAACTTGTAACATAGCCTAGTTTTAACACAACATAGATGTAAGTTTTGTCAGCTTCACCCAAGATATGATATTCAAAGAATATAGAGATGCACCTACTTCAGTATCTACCTTTGGAGTTTTCAAATGAACATACAGTAAAATCAGCCTGGTTTTCCTTCTTATTTATTTCTTTATTGTTGGCTGCACTGAGTCTTTGTTGCTGCATGAGGGCTTTGTCTAGTGGGGAGAAAGGCTACTCTCTAGCGGTGGTGCACTGGCTTCTCATTGCAGAGACTTTCCTCGTTGCGGAGCATGAGCTCTAGGCAGAGCTCTTGTAGTCGGAGCAGGCAGGTTCAGGAGTTGTGACACACAGTCCTAGTTGCTCTGTGGCACGTGGAATCTTCCTGCACGAGGGGTTGAAGGCCTGCCCGTTTCATTGGTAGGTGGATTCTTTTTTTCTTTAATCATAAATTTATTTTAATTGGAGAATTATTCTTTACAGTATTCTGATGGTTTTTTTACCATATATCAACATGAATCGGCCACAGCTTTACATGTGTCCCTTCATTCCCGAACTGGGTGTCCCACCTCCCTCCCCACCCTATCCTTCTATCCTTCTGGGTTGTCCCAGAGCACCAGCTTTGGGTGCCCTGTTTCATGCATTGAACTTGCACTGGTCAGCTATTTTACACATAGTAATGTATATGTTTCAATGCTATCCACTCAAATTATCCCACCTTCCCCTTCCCCCACCGAGTTTAAAAGACTGTTGTATAGGTCTCTGTCTTCTTTGCTACCCTGCATGTAGAATCATCGCTACTGCCTTTCTAAATTCCATATATATGCATCAATGTAAGTATTTGTCTTTCTCTTTCTGACGTACTTCTCTCTGTGTAACAGGCTCCAGGTTTATCCACCTAATTAGAAGTGATTCAAGCGTGTTCCTTTTTAATAGCAGAGTGATAGTCCATTGTGTGTATGTACCACTACTTCCTTATCCATTCATGTGCTGATAAACATCTAGGTTGCTTCAATGTCCTAACTACTGTAAATAGTGCTGCAGTGAACACAGGGCTACATTTGTCTCTTTCAAATCTGGTTTGCTCAGGGTGTTTGCCCAGCAGTGCATCATATGGCAGTTCTATCCCCAGGTTTTTAAGGAAAATGCACACTGTTCTCCATAGTGGCTATACCACTTTGCATTACCACCAACCGTGGAAGAAGGTTCCCTTTTCTCCCCACCCTCTCCAGCATTTATGGTTTATAGACATTTTGATGATGGCCGTTCTGACCTGCGTGAGATGATACCGCATTGTGGTTTTGATTTCCATTTTTCTAATAATCTGTGATACTGAACATCTTTTCATGTGTTTAGTAGCCATCTGTATGTCTTTGGAGAAAAGTCTGTTTATGTCACTGGCCTACGTTTTATTGGGTTGCCCATTTTTTTGGTATTGAGCCACATGAGCCGCTTGTATATTTTGAAGATTCATTCTTTGTCAGTTGTTTCATTTGCTATTATTTTCTCCTATTCTGAGCACTGTCTATTCACCTTGCTTATAGTTTCCTTCGTTGTTCAAAAGCTTTTAAGTTTAATTAGGTCCCACTTGTTTAGTTTTGTTTTTATTTCCATTACTCTGGGAGGTGGATCCTAGAGGATTTTGCTGTGACTTATGTCAGAGAGTGTTCTGCCTATGTTTTCCTCTTAAGAGTTTTATAGTTTCTGGTCTTACACTTGGGTCTTTAATCCATTTTGAGTTTATTTTTGCCTGTGGTGTTGGAAAGTGTTCCAGTTTCATTCTTTTACATGTAGTTGACCAGTTTTCCCAGCATCACGGGTTGAAGAGACTGCGTTTTATCTATTGTATATTTGTGTCTCCTTGCCAAAGATAAGGTGTTCATAGGTGTGTGGATTTATCATTGAACTTTCTGTTTTGTTCCATTGATCTATATTTCTGTCTTTGTGCCAGTACCATACCATCTTGATGACTGTGGCTTTGTAGTATAGTCTGAGTCAGGAAGGTTGATTCCTGCACTTTCATTCTTCTCTCTCAAGATTGCTTTGGGAATTTGGGGTCTTTAGTGTTTCCACACAAACTGTGAAATCATTTGTTCTAGTTCTTTGAAAGATACCATTGGTAGTTTGGCATTGTGATGAATCTATAGATTGCTTTGGGTAGTAGAGTCATTTTCACTCTATTGATTCTTCAATCCAAGAACATGGTACATTTCTCCATCTATTTGTGTTATCTTTAATTTCTTTCATCAGTTTTTTTAATAGTTTTCTGTATACAGGTTTTTTATTTCTTTAGGTAAATTTAGTCCTAAGTATTTTATTGTTTTTGTTGCAACGGTGAATGGGATTGTTTCCTTAATTTCTCTTTCTGATTTTTCATTGTTAGTGTATAGGAACGCAGGGGATTTCTGTGTATTAATTTTATAGGGCAGGCAGATTCTTAACCACTGGACCACCAGGGAAGTCCTGGCCTGCTTGTCTTTGGGTGTGAAGTTCTCTGAGCACTGACACATGGCGAATTCCAGTGATCAACACCATGACCAGGAACAGGCCAAATCCATCACCCTGAAAATGCCCAGGTGCTGCCCCTTTCTGGTTTCTCCTTTCACACCTGAATCCCTGGCAAAAGGATCTGTCCTTCACTACATTTTGTCCTTTGCAATTTCAAATTTTCGTATGTATTCTGAATATGACATTTCTCATACCTGTGATTCACAAACATCTCTGCCCTAATAACAAAAAGCTTCCCTTTTCGTTACAGGAAATGGGAGTGATGAAATCTAGTTTACCTCCTCACACTCAGAGCCCAGTGTTGTGTAGCCAGCAAGTGCCCATGAGATTCTTCAGAAGTGAAAATGAATTCTGCTGTCTGTCCATCTGTGCTCTCAGGTAGTCCCCAAAGCTGTATGTCTCATCTCTGATCCCCTACCCGAATGGGAAATGTAATAGAATACTTCTTGCTCTGCTTTTCCTCACATTTGTATTATCAACCAAGAAATAAGCAGCAGTCCGTTCTCAATATAAATCTGTAGACCAAATGAAAAGTACCTGATTTGTTCCAGGTGCTTTACTTTATAATTGTGTTGTGTCATGATACTGATACAGTGTATGAATCATTTCCTTTGTGGCACCCTCCCTTTTCATTTAGCATCTTATTGTAATAACTATGTTATTATACATTTAAAAAAGTTTCCTAGGCGATCTTACATTCATTTGGGCATCCCTGGAGGCTCAAATGGTAACGAATCTGCGAGCAATACGGGAGACTTCGGTACAATCCCTGTGAGACCCAGGGTCAATCCCTGGGTCGGGAAGATCCAACGGAGAAGGGAATGGCAAACCACTCCAATGGACAGAGGACCCTGGCTGGCCACAGTCCAAGGGGTGTCAAAGAGTCAGACTGGGCTGACAGACTAACATTTTCACTTTACCCTCATTCCCATGATTTTATTTCATTCTTCTATTAGGGATAGGAAAACATCGTGCAAACCAGTGTGCAAACTACAATTTGACAGACTTGAGACCTGAACGTAGGGACACTCTTGGGGGAACCGGGAGAACCTAGATAGCTGACTCTTCCTCTACGTGCCACAGTTCCCAAAGGCAAAAAGTAAGGGCAGTAATACCACCTGCTTCTTGGGTGGTGTCCAGCATCAAGTACCCAGCAGGATGTTTTCATGGCACTTGTTCCTGTCATGTTATTATTGTAGGTGGCTCGGATGGTAAGGAGTCAGCCTGCAATGCAGGAGACCCAGGTTCAGTCCCTGAGTTGGGAAGATCCGCTGGAGAAGGAAATGGAAACCCACTCCAATATTCTTGAATGGAGAATCCCATGGGCAGAGGAGCCTGGCAGCCTACAGAGTCCAAGGGGGCTTAAAGAATCTGACAGGACTGAGCAACTTTCATTTACACTTCACGTAGACATTTTCAAGTCAAAATTCACTGTCCTAATAAAATTCTCTTTAAAAACAGCATTTCCTCTACGACCAGAAGCAAGACAAGGGAGATCACTCCCTCCACCATCATTCAATATATCAGCTTACTATTATTTTATTTTACTTTTAAGTGTCAATGCCTTTGTTGAAAGTTTTCACAAAGGGATGTCTGAAGGGCTCAGGTGCACTTTGAAGCGGCCAGCCCATTCAAGCGG
>SRVM01010936.1:0-12088 GCA_007570785.1 Antilocapra americana | reverse complement strand
GGAAGTACAGTGTTCTTCTCAGTCTGCCAGTTTAAACTCAGGGTCCCACTACTGAAGCCTCAGGGAAATTAAAACAACTTGAGAGATTTGATCAGGAGCAGAGGAAGGTTCTCGAGTCACTGGAGGGGAATCAGGCCTCATCTCACATTCAGAGGGAAATCTTGAAATGTTTATTGAGTTATGGCGGGCAGTTTCTCGAGTTGCAGCGGACACTTTTGTATCCCCTTCATGTTGCGATGTGGTCTTCTAGGAGCCTCTAATGTTGTGTCAGGGTATTCAGGCCCTCTCCTTAATGTGCGAGGGCCATCTCTGTGATGACACATTCTCGAGTCACTACTACGGAATAGGCCCTCACATTTAGTTGAGGTGTGAACCTCAGGTTTCCTCTCGAGTTTCGACAGGGCTATCAAGTTCCTATTGAGTTTCTCCAAGAATGTCACCCCTCATCTAATTGTTAGGTGTGTAACTCCCTTTTGCTCTCGAGTTATCAGAACTCCTATGAATTAAGGCGGGGCATTTGGGCATTTCCTAGATGTGTGCAACAGGGGAGTCAGACCTCCATCCATGTAGCTGAGATGAAACCTGTGGTTGTGTTCAAGTCACTGCAGGAAAATAAGGCCTCATCTCGAGTTGAGGGGGTTATATTGTGATTTTTCTCGGGTTTGGGTTGAAAGCTTCGGGTTCTAATAGAGTCATGTTGGGGACCAGAGTGAGCATCTAGTCTTCCCCAGGGAAGTCATGTCTCCTTTCGCGTTGCGTGCAGAAGCGTGGGATTACTCTGGACTCACTTCTGGGATATCATAGGGTCTCATTTCAAATTATCGTGGGGAAACTCAGGGTTCCATCTCCATTTGTGACATGAATGTTAGGGTCCCTATCAAGATGAAACAGGGAGGGAGGCCTCAGTTCATGTTGAGGCATGGGACTCCGTGTTCCTCTCATGTTGTAAAAGGGGGAGGAGTCAGGACTCCTGTCTAGTTGAGACAGGTAATTGGAGCTTCTTCTCAAGGTACAACAAGGGAGTTAGGTCTCCTTTCATGTTCAGAGGCGAATTCCCAGAGGTGCTGGGGAATCAGGCTTTATCTGAAGTTGAGGGTAAACACGCTGTCTTCTGACTTGTGGCAGGAAGTTCTGGCTTATCTCGAGCTTCACTTGGTGAGAAAGCCCGCCTCTTGAGGTGCAAGAGGAACGTCGTGTGTTACTTAGAGAAGATGCAGGGGCTAATCATCCCTCATCTTGCGATGAGGTGTAGAACACGGGGCCTTTTGAGTTGCGACAGTGAGCACTAGGTTCCTCTTGAATGATGATGTGTATCTTGGAGATCCTTTTGATGTGCATAAAGGGAGCCAACCTTCCTCTTGGGATTCGAGAGGTAACTAGGGTGTGTTCTGGAGGTGGTGCATGAGAGAAAAAGCCTCACCTCACATTGAGGGGTAAATCCCTTCGTTTCCTGAGTTGTGGCGGGAAGTATAATGTTCTTCTTGATCTGCCTTTTTAAAATCAGGGACTCTCTCATGAAGCCTCAGGAATATCAAGGCAACTTGGGAGGTTTGAGAAGGAGCCAAGGAGGTTCTCAAGTCACTGCAGGGCAATCAGGCCTCATTTTGTATTCAGAGGGAAATCTTGGGATGTTTCTCAGGTTGTGGTGAGCAGTTTTTCGGGTTGCAGCAGGCATTTTGGGATACCTCTCTAATTGCTATGTGGTCATCTGGGAGGCTCTCATGTTGTCTCAGGGAAGTCAGACACTTGTTTCGAGGTGCAAGGGCCATCTTTGGGCTCTTCTCGATTCAATACAGCAGAATAAGCCCTCATCTTTACTTGAGGTTTGAATCTCAGGTTTCCTCTATAGTTTCAACAGGGCTATCAGAGTCCCTATTTAGTTTCTCCAAGAGTGTCATCCCTCATCTCGTTGTGACGTATGTAACTCCTCATTGCTCTCCAGTTGTCAGAACTCCTTTTTATTGAGTCGAGGCATTTGGGCTTTTCCTAGATATGGGAAACAAGGGATTCAGACCTCCATACATGTAGCTGAGGAGAAACCTGGGGTTCTGTTCAAGTCATCGCAGGGTAATTAGGCCTCATCTCGAGTTGTGAGGGTTATATTGTGCTTTTTCTCGAGTTTTGGTGGGAAGATTCGGGTTCCACTTAAGTCTTGGCTTGGACCCCAGTCAGCCTCTCATCTTTCGCAGGGAAGTCTAGTCTCCTTTTGCATAGCCTGCTGGAGCATGGGATTGCTTTGGAGTCGTTTGTGGCATATCATAGGGTCTCATTTCAAATTAATGCGAGGGAACTCAGGGCTCCATCTCCATTTGCAACACAGATTTTGTAGTCCCTATGGATTTGGAACTGGGAGAAAGGCCTCATCTCGTGTTGAGGCATGGGACTCCATGTTCTCAAGGTACAACAAGGGAGTTAGGCCTCCCTTCATGTCCTGAGGTAAATTCCCAGAGATGCTGGAGAATCAGGCTTTATCTGAAGTGGAGGTGCAACTCGCTTTCTTTTCGACTTGCGGCAGGAAGCTCTGGGTTCCTCTCGAGTTTCAATTGGTGAGAAAATCCTCCTTTTGAGTTGTGACTGGAACGTCGTGTGTCCTGTTGAGACGACACAGGGACTAATCAACCTCATCTCGCAATGAGTGGGAGAGCATGGGTCCTTTCCGGTTGTGGCAAGGAGCTGGAGGTTCCTCTTGAAAGATGACGCATATCTTGGAGATCCTCTTGAGGTGCATAAAGGGAGCCAAGCTTCTTCTTGAGATATGAGAGGTAACCTGGGAGTATTCTGGGGGCACTGCATCAGAAATAAGCCTCACCTCACATTGAGAGGGGAATCTCCTCAATTCTTAGTTGTGGCAGGAAGTATAGTGTTCCTCTCAATCTGCCACATTAAATTCAGGGCCACACTCTTGAAACCTCAGTGAAGTCAAGGAAACTTGGGAGGTTCCATGAGGAGCCGAGGAAGGTCCTCAAGTCACTGTAGGAGAATCAATTTTCATCTCGCATTCATAGAGATATCTTGAGATGTTTCTCGTGTTGTAGTGGGCAGTTTCTCGAGTTGCCCTGGGGACTGTTGGATTCCTCTTGAGTTGCCACGTCGTCCTCAGGTAACCTCTAATGTTGCCTCATGGAAGTCAGGTCCTCGTTTTGATGTGCAAGGGCCATCTCGGGGCTCTTGTCGAGTCACTACTGCAGAATAGGGCCTCACCTTTAGTTGAGGTATGAATCTCAGGTTTCCTTTCTTGTTTTGACAGGGCTACATATCAGAGTTCCTATTGAATATCTCCAAGAGAGTCAGCCCTCATCTCGTTGTGAAGTCTGTAACTTTGATCTTGAGTTGTCAGAACTCCTTCTTATTGAGGCGGGGCATTTGTGCTTTTCCTAGATGTGTGCAACAGGGGTTTTAGACTTTATCCGAGTATCTGAGGAGAAACCTGGTATTCTGTTCAAGTCACCGCAGGGATATAAGGCCTCATCTTGAGTTGAGGGGTTTATTTGGTGCTTTTTCTCCTGTTTTGGTGGGAAGCCTTGAGTTCCACTCGAGTCGTGTCGAGGACCTCAGTGAGTCTTTCTTCGTGCCCAAGGGAGTCAAGTCTCCTTTTGAGTTGCCTGCAGGTGAGTGGGATTGCTCTGGTGTTGCTTCCGGGATATCATAGGGTCCCAATTTAAAGTAAGGTTGAGGAACTCAGAGTTTCATATAGTGCTTATGATGTCATACATATATTGGGTGTGATGTCATGCATGCATTGGTTGTGATATCATCCATACAGTGGGTGTACTGACACCTGTGTAGTGGATGTGATGTCGGACATAGTCAGTGTTATGTCATAAGTATTGTATTTTGATATCATAAAGAGTGTGAAGTCATAGATAGTGCTTGTGATGTCATACATAGGCACAATGTGATGTCATATCTATAGTGGGTGTGAATTCATCAATAAAATTGGTGTGATGACACAGATATATTGGATGTGATACCACATGTGGTGTGATGTCGTAAAGAGTGAATGTCACATCATATATAGTGAATATGATGTCATACACATCGTGAGGTTGTCATACACAACCTTACTTCAGTCATATATGCAGTGTGTGTGATTAGACAGATACAGTTAATGTGATCTAAGGAATACAGTGGTTGTTATGTCTTAAAGACGGAGGTGTGATGTCATAAAGTGTGGATGTGATGTCATTTATAATTTATATGATGACATAGATATTGGGGTGTGATATCATACATACCCCAATGATGTATGTCATCTACACAGTGGATGTGATGACACAGATACAGGGCATGTGATGGAAGACATAGTGGATGTGATGTCATATACCCTGGATATGCTATTGTAAATAAAGTGAATTTATGTCATAGATACAGTGGCTGTGATGGCACATGCATACTGGATGTGATGTCACATACACTAGATGTGATGTCATATATAGCGGGTGTGATGTCATGAATACAGGGTATGTGATGTCATAAAGAGTGAGTGTGATATCATATGTACTCCATATGATTCCATACATATATTGGATGTAATGTCATTCATACAGTGTGTGTGATACCGTCTACATATTGGGTGAGATGACACAGAGTGGATGTGATCAGTTATAGTGGGTGTGAAGTCATAAATACTGTGATGTCAAATAGAGTGAATGTGATGTCATGTATACTAATTGTAATGCCATGTATACACCCAGTGTGATTTTATACATAGATTGGTTGTGATGTCACCAATAGAATGGATGTGATGACATGTGGAAGCGATGTCACATGTATAGAAGACGTGGTGTCATATACAGTTGAGGTGACTTCATATATATTGGATGTGATGTCATGAATACAGTGGTTGTGATGCCAAAGATGGAGAAGTGGGTTGTCATGAAGAGTGGATGTGTTATAATATATAATGCATAGGATGTCTCAATTTAAAGTAAGGTTGTCACACATATAATGGGTGTGATACCATACATATAGTTGATGTGTTGACACAGATACAGTGGATGTGATGTCAGATATAATGGGTGTGATGTCATATACTGGACGTGATTTCAGATATAGTGAGTTTGATGTCAGATCCAGTGGTTGTGTTGTCACACAGAGTGTGTGTGGTGTCCTATATAGTGGATATGATGTCATAATCATAGTGGGCATAATGTTATAGATAGTGTGGCTGTGATGCCACAGGTATAAAATACAGTGGAAATGATGTCATAAATACCATTGTGTGATGGTAAGTAAAGAGTGGATGTGATGTTATATATAGTGCATATGATGGCATATATATAGTGGGTGCAATGTCATATGTAGAGTGGGTGTGAAGACACAGAATGAGTGTGATGTCAGATGTAGTAGGTTGATGTGATATATAGTGGTTGTGTTCTTATTGCACACAATATGTGTAATGTCATATAACATGGATATGATAATAAAAATGTAGTGGGTGTGATGTCATCAATAGAGTTGTCATGATGTCTCATGTATAGTTAATGTGATGTCATCATCATTGAATGTGATTTCACATATAGTGGCTGTGATATAATGAATACTGTATATTTTATGTCATAAAGAGTGAATGTGATGTCATGTACAGTGCATGTGAAACATAGACATGTCCAAATTGATGTCATATATAGAGTATTTGTGAGTTCATCAATAGAATGGGTGTGATGGCACAGATACAGTGGATGCAATGTCACATGTATCCAAAATGTGATGTCATATTCCGTGGATGTGATGTCATATATGAGTGTGATATCATGAATGCAGTAAATGTGATGCAAAATATATCAGTGCAACGTCACAAAGAGCGGATGTGATGTCATATATAATGCATATGATGTCATACATATCATGGGTATGGTGTCATACATACAGCAGATGTGATGACATAGGTACAGTGGATGTGATGTAGACACAGATAGTGTGATGTCATAGATACAGTGGCTGGGTAGTCGATGTGACGTCATAACTAGTGGATGAGATGTCATATATAGTGAGTGTAATGTCATGAATACAGTGGATGTGATGTCATAGAGAATGGATATGATGTCATAGATACTGCATGTGATGTCATGTATATCTCAGATGTAATATTGATACAATGGGTGTGATGACACTGATACATTGTGTGTGATGTGAGATATAGTGTGTGTGATGTCAGATATAGTGGTTCTCTTGTAAAATACACTGAGTGTGATGACATATATAGTGGATATGATGTCATAAACATACTGGGCGTGATGTCATAGATACAATGGCTGTGATGTCACATGTATAGTCGATGTGATGTCATAATCTGTGGATGTGATATTACATATAGAGGGCATGATATCATGAACAGAGTGGATGTGATGTCATACAGTGGACATGAAGTCCTAGAGTGAGTGTGATATCATGAATACATCTGATTTGATGTTTGAAACACTGTGGTGTGATGTCATAAAGAGGGGATATGATGTCATATAGAGCATATGATGTCATACACATACTGGGTGTGACGGGCATAGAGTGGGTGTGATATCATCTATACAGTGGGTTGAATGATACAGATACAGTGGAAGCGATATCAGATATAGTGTGTGTGATGCCATAGGTACAGTGGTGTGATGTCCGAGAGAATGGGTAGGATAACATATATACTGCATATGATGTCATACATATATTGGATAAGATATACATACATACAATGTGTGTGATATCATCAATAGAGTGGTTGGGTTGTGACGATGCAGTAGAGTGGGTGCAATGTCATAAATACTGTGATTAAATGTCATAAATAGTGAATGTGATGTCGAGTCTAGTGCATGTGATGTCATACATATGCCCAGTGTGACGACACAGGTAATGGATGCTCTGTTATTTGTATAGAGGATGTGATGTCATATACAGTTGATGTGACTTCACATATAGTGGGTGTGATGTCATGAATACAGTGCAAGTGATGTCTTAAATACAGTGATGTGATATGATAATGAGTGGATATGATGTCATAAAGAGTGCATTCGATTCCATACATATATTGGGTGCGATGTCATACATAAAGTACTTGTCATATCACCTATAGAGTGGGTTTGATGACTCAGATTGATGCAATATCACAAGTACAGAAGATGTGATTTCATATACATTTGATGTGACTTCATATACAGTGGGTGTGAGGTCATGAGTACATTGGATGTGATGTCATACATATAGTGGTGTGATGTCATAAAGAGTGGATGTGATGACATATATACTACATATGATATCATACATATAGAAGGTGTGATTTCATACATACAGTGATTTTGATGAAAGGATACAGTGGAGATCATGTCAGATAGAGTGAGTGTGATGTCAGTTATAGTGTTTGTCTTGTCATTCACACAGTGCTCATGATGTCTCATTAGTGGATATAATGCCATAAACATAGTGAGAGTGATGTCACAGATAAATTGCCTGTGATTTCACATGTAGAGTGGATGTGATGTCATAAAGTGGATGAGCTATCATATAGAGTGGGTGTGATGTCATGATTACAGTGGATGTGATGTCATAAATACAGTGGGCTGATGTCATAGAGAATGGATATGATATCATATATATTGCATAAGATTTCATACATATAGTGGGTGTGATGTCATAAATACAGTGGGCTGATGTCATAGAGAATGGATATGATATCATATATATTGCATAAGATTTCATACATATACTGGGTGTGATGTCATAAATACTGTGTATTGATGTCATAAATAGTGAATGTGATGTCATATATAGTGCATGTGATTTCATACATAGGCCCAGTGTGATGTCCTACATGGAGTGGGTGAGAACTCATGAATAAAATGGGTGTGATGATACAGATACAGTGGATGTGATGTCACATGTATAGAAGATGTGATGTCATATACAGTTGATGTGACTTCATGTATAGCACATGTGATGTCAATAATATAGTGCATGTGATGTCATAAAGAGTGAATATAATGTCATATATAGTGAATATGATGTCATACACATCGTGGGTATGACGTCATATATACAGTGGGTGTGATTAGACAGATACAGCCAATGTGATATCATGAATGCAGTAATTGTTTTGCCTTAAGTACATGAGTGTGATCTCATAAAGAGTGGACATTGTGTCGTTTATAATTTATATGATTTCAAACATATCAGGGTGTGATATCATACATACAGTGGGTGTGATGTCATCTACACAGTGGATGTGATGACATAGATACAGTTCATGTGATGGAAGATACAGCGGATGTGACATCATATACCCTGGATATGGTATTGTAAATATAGTGGGTGTATGTCATATATACAGTGGCTGTGATGTCACATACACAGGATGTGATGTCATATATAGTGGGTGTGATGTCATGAATACACAGAATGTGATGTCATAAAGATTGGGTGTGATGTCAAATATACTCCATACGATGCCATACATATAATGGGCGTGATGCCAAACATACAGTGTGTGTGATACCATCTATACATTGAGTGAGATGACACAGAGTGGATGTGATCAGTTATAGTGGGTGTGAAGTCATAAATACTGTGAAGTCACAAAGAGTGAATATGACATCATGTATAGTGATTGTGATGTCATGTATTCACCCAGGGTGATTTTACACATAGAGTAGTTGTTATGTCACGAATAGAATGGGTGTGATGACACAGATGCAGTGGAAACAATGTCACATGTATAGAAGATACGATGTCATGTTCAGCTGATGTGACTTCATATATATTGGATATGATATCATGAATACAGGGGATGTAATGCAATAAATGGAGAAGTGGGTTGTCATAAAGAGTGGATGTGTTGTCATATATAATGCATAGGATGTCATACATATAATCAGTGTGATATCACTCATACAGTAGGTGTGTTGACACAAATAGAGTGGACATGATGTCAGATATGGTGGGTATGATGTCAGATCCAATGGCTCTGTTCTCAAACAGTGTGTGTGTCATATCACATATAAAGGATATGATGTCATAAACATAGTGGGCATAATGTTATAGATACAGTAGCTATGATGTCATAGATATAAAATACAGTGGAAATGATGTCATAAATACCATTGTATGATAGTAAATAAAGAGTGGATGTGATGTCATATATAGTGCATATTATCTAGGGGCAACACATTGTCTTTTTGACAAGCAGTAGGAAACTCTGGTTTCCTCTCAAGTTTCAGATGGTGAGAAAATCCTCCTCTTGAGATTTGAGAGGAACGTAATGTATCCTCTCCAGACAACGCAGGAGCTAATCATACCTCATCTTGCGATGAGGTGGACAACACATGCCTTCTGAGTTGTGGCAGGGAGCATGAGGTTCCTCTTGAATAATGATGCATATCTCGGGAATCCTCTTGGGGTGCATAAAGGGAACCAAGCTTCCTGTTGAGATTCGAGAAGGAATGAGGGAGTGTTCTGGAGGAGGTGCTTGGGAAAAAAGACTCAGATCACATTGAGAGGGAAATCTCTTCATTTCTTGAGTTGTCATGGGAAATTTAGTGTTACTCTCAAACTGCCACTTTCAAATCAGGGACCCTCTTGTGAAGCCTCAGGGAAGTCAAGGCAACGTGGGAGGTTTGAGGAGGAGCTGATGAAGGTTCTCGAGTCACTGCAGGGGAATCAGACCTAATCTCACATACAGATGGAAATCTTGGGTTGTTTCCCCAGTTGCGGTGGGCAGTTTCTCGAGTTACGGCGGGAAGTTTCTCGAGTTGCAGCGCGCACGTTTGGATCCTTCTTGAGTTGCGATATGGTCCTCTGAGAGCCTCTATTTTTGCCTCAGAGAAGTCAGGCCCTGGTTTCGATGTGTGAGGGCCATCTCACGGCTCTTTTCGAGGCACTAGAAAAGAGGGCCTCAACTTTAGTTCAGGTATGAACATCAGGTTTCCTCTCTAGTTTCGACAGGGCTGTCAGTGTTCCAATTGATTTTCTCCAAGAGATTATGTGTTCATCTCGTTGGGAGGTATGTAAATCGTCTTTGCTCTTGGGTTGTCTGAAGTCCTTTTCATTAAGGCAGCGCTTTTGGACATTTTTTAGATATGTGCGTAGGGGGAGTCAGACCTCTATCCATGTAGCTGAGCAGAAATCTGGTGTTCTGTTCAAGTCACCACAGGGAAATAACCCCCTCACTTCCATTTGAGGAGGTTATATTGTGCTTTTTCTCGAGTTTCCGAGGGAAGCTTTGGGTCCCACTCAAGTCGTTTTGGGACCTCAGTGAGCCTTTCCTCTGATCAAGGGAAGTGAAGTCTTATTTAGAATTGCCTGCAGAAATGTGGGATTGCTCTGGATTCACTTCTGAGATATAATATGGTCTCATTTCAAATTAAGACGGGGGCACTCTGGGTTCCATCTCCATTTGTGACATGGATGTCGGGGTCCCGATCGAGTTGAAACTAGGAGTGAGGCCTCAACTCGTGTTGAGGCATGGGATTCCGTGTTCATCTCGTGTTTTAAAAGGGGGAAAGACCAGGACTCCTGTCTAGTTGAGGCAGGTAACTGGAGCTTTATCTTGAGATACAACATGTCATGAAGGCCTTCCTTCGTGTTCCGAGGCAACTGCCCAGAAATACTGTAGAATATGGCTTTATCTGAAGTTGAGGAGCAACTCGCTGTCCTTTCAATATGCAGCAAAAAGCTTTGGCTTCCTCTCGAGTTTCAATTGGTGGGAAAGGCCTGTTTTGAGGTGTGAGAGAAACGTCGCGTGTCCTCTGGAGACAATGCTGGGGCTCATCATCCTTCATGTCATGATGAGGTGGAGAACATGGTGCCTTTTGAGTTCTGGTGGGGAGGATGAGGTTCCTCTTGAATGATGACGTGTATTGGGAGCTTGGGAGCCAAGCTTCCACTGGAGATTCTAGATGTAACTTGGGAGTGTTCCCGGCGTGCAGTATGTTAAAAAAAAATTGGTCACATAGAGAGGCGAAACATTTCATTTCTTGTGTTGTGGTGGGGAGTATAGTGTTCCTCCCAATCTGCCACTTTCAAGTAAGGGACACTCTCATGTAGCCTGAGGGAAGTCAAGGCAAATTGGAAGGTTCAAGGAGGAGCAGAAAAAGGTTTGCAAGTCCCTGCAGGGGAATCAGGCCTCATTTCGCCTTCAGAGGGAAATCTAGGGATGTTTTTCGATTTGCGGTGGGAAGTTTCTCAAGTACTACTGGGCACATTTGGATGCCACTGGAGCTGTGACGAAGTCCTCTGAGAGCCTCTAATGTTGCCTCAGAGAAGGCAGGCCCACATTTCGATGTCCACGGGCCATCTTGGGGCACGTCTTGAGTCACTACACTGGAATAGGTCCTCACCTTTAGTTGAGGCATGAACCTGAGCATTCATCTCAAATTTTGACAGGGCTATCAGAGTTCCTATTGAGTCTTTGCAAGAGAGTATGTGCTCATCTCGTTGGGAGACATGTAACTCGTCTTGGCTCTTGGGTGGTAGGAACTCCTTTGCATAAGACAGGGCATTGGGGCATACAATTAATACGTGAAACGATGGAGTCAGAACTTTATCGGAGTAGCTGAGCAGAACCCTGGGGTTTTGTTTAAGTCACCACAAGGACATCAGTCCTCATCTCAAGTGGAGGGTGTGATATGGTGCTTTTACTCGAGTTTTGGTGGGAAGCTGCGGGTTCCCCTCAAATCGTGGCAGGAAACTCAGTGAGCCTCTGGTCTTGACTAGCGAAGTCAGGTGTCCGGGTGCATGCCATGCGTGATCGAGGGAGTGCTCTGGAGTCGCTTGCGGGATGTCAGAGAGTATCACTTGAAATGAAGGAAGAGGGGCTCAGAGTTCCATTCCCATTTGCGACCTGGACTTCAGGGTGACTTAGAACTGAAGCTGGGAGGAAGCTAGCCACTCATGTGTGGATAGACACTCCGTTTTCCTCTCCTGTTGTAAAGAAAGGGAGGCGACAGCACTTCTGCATTTTTGAGGTAGGCAATTAGAGATTTTCATCCATGGCAACAAGACAGGGAGAGATTTCTTCCTGCTCTGAGGCAAATTCGCAGAGGTGCTGGAGAATCAGGCTTTGACTGAAGTGCAGGGGCAAAAGGATGTACTTGGAAATTTCTGCAGGAGG
>ML661264.1:4149-15086 GCA_007570785.1 Antilocapra americana | reverse complement strand
AACACATTTCGTAAGGACATGGCCAGTTTTGTTTTGTTTTTTAATTCGGGGAAGAGTGTCAGATTTTCCAACCTTGGAAACCCGTAATTTTCAACTGTTTTCCCTCCTTTGGCTCTGGAACCACCTTTGTGATTGTGGAACCTTCCCATCAAAGGAGTTGTAAAGGGTTTGAAAGAAAGAGAAACATAGGTGAGATATGTATTAGTTTATTCAGGCTACATGACAAAATACCATAGACCTGGTGGCTTCCATAACAGGAATGTATTTTCTCACAGTTTTGGAGGCTGAGAAGTGCAGGATCAAGGTGCCAGCATATTTATTTTCTGGTGAGAACTCTCTTCCTGGCCAGTAGACAGCCGCCTTCCCTCTGTGTCTTGATGTGACCATTCCTTGGTGCCTGTGGAGGAAAAGAGATCTCCCTCTCTCTTTTCTTTTTTTAAACTGAAATATTGTTGACAAACAACATGATGTTTGTTTCAGGTGTACCACATACTGATTGGTATTTGCATACATGGGAAAATGATGATTGTAAGTCTAGTTACCATCTGTTCCCATATGACGTTATTACAGTATTATTGACCATTTTCCTTATGCTGTATGTGACATCCTCATGGCTTATTTATTCTATAACTGGAGGCTTATATCTCTCAATCTTGTTCACCTGTTTTGTGCCACCCCTATCACTTGTTTATTCTCTGTATCTTCATCTACTTTCATTTTTTCTCGGTTTTTAGATTCCACATATAAGTGAGATCATTCAGTATGTGCTTCTCTAACTTATTTCACTTAGCACAATACCCTCTAGATCCATCCATGTGTCACCAATGGTAAGAATTCATTTTTTTGAATGGCTGAATAATCTTTCATTATATGTATATACCCCATCTTCTTGATCCATTCATCCATCAGTGGACACTTCACTTATTCCCATATCTTAGCTCTTGTAAATAGTGTGGCAGTGAACATAGGGGTGCATATATCTTTTCCAAATAGGGCTTTTGTTTACTTTGGATAACCAACATCTGAAATTCCTGGATCATATGGTAGTTCTATTTTTAATTTTTTGAGGGAGCTCCATACTCTTTACCATAGTGGCTCTACCAGTGATAACCTTAGCCAATGGTATGGGAGGATTCCCTTTTCTCTGAATCCTCACCAGCACTTGTTCTATGTTGCCTTTTTGATAGTCATTCTGACAGGTATGAGGTGATATCTCCTTTTGGTTTTGAATTGCATTTCCCTGATGATTAGTGATGTTGAGTATCTCTTCGTATGCCTGTTGGCCATCTGCATGTCTTCTTTGGAATAATGTCCCTTCAGGTCCTCTGCCCATTTTTTTTTAATGGGATAATTTTTGTTTTCGATGTTGAGTTGTTTGAGTTCATGGCATATTTTAGATTGACTCCTTGTTGGGTGTATCATGTGCAAGTCATTTACATACTCCCATTCAGTAAGCTCCCTTTTCATTTTGTTGATGGATTCTTTTACCGGGAAACAACCTTTTAGGTCATTGTAGTCCCTTTTGTTTATTTTTCCTTTTGCTTCCCTTGCCCAAGGAGACAGATCTAAAAACAATATTGCAAACACTGATAGGAGAGTGTATTGCCTATGTTTTCTTCTAGGAGTTTTGTGGTTTCAGATCTTATGTTTGTAAGTCCTTAATCCGTTTTGAGTTTGGTTTTGTATGTGGTGTGAGAAAATGGTCCAGTTTGATTCTTTTGCCTGTAGCTTTGTAGTTTTCCCAATGCTATTTATTGAAGAGGCTGTCTTTCCCCTATTGTATATTCCTCCTTTGTCATAAATTAAGACACCATATAAGTATGGGTTTATTTCTGAGTTCTCTATTCTGTTTTTGTGCCAGTACCATACTGTTTTGATATAGGTACTGGCATCTGTGTGTCTGCCTTGTACCAGTACCATATTGTTTTGATGACTGTAACTTTGCAATATAAATTGTTGGAAATCAGGGTGTGTGATACCTGGAGCTTTGTTGTCTCTGTTAAAACTGCTTTGACTGTTTGCTGTCTTTTGTGTTTTCATATAAATTTTAGAATTTTTTTTTTCTTCTGACTCTTCGATCTCTCTCTCTCTTTTCTTATAAGGCCGCTAATTCCATCACAGAGGCACCACCCTCATGTCCTAGTCTCACCCTGAGTACCTCCCACATGCCCTCCAAATGCCATCATCTTGGGGCTTATGGCTTCAACATATTATTTTTGCGGGAACACAGATATTCAGTCTATCACAGAAGTGTTTGAAGGAAAGAGAGAAACAGAAGCAGTATGTATCAAACCAGTGGGTGACTTGTAAATACCTGGGGTCATATGGTTAACCCTTTGGTTAGGGCAGTGATACAAATGCAAGTAAATCATGGCTTAGCTCTTTCTGTGGACCTTCAGTTCTGTATGTCATGAGCTGTACTTCCAGATTACACCTGAATGATTATAGGGACAGGTTAGCACAGATTGATTACCACTGGCAAGAAAGCAGCTTTGTGCATTACACAAGCTGGTAGGAAAGTTTGAACTTCTGTATGGACTGAGATCTGATTTAGGAAATCTGTGTGGCCCTTGCCCATGCTGCCTTGGGCTCTCACAGATCTTAACCATCTGACATTAACCGTCATCAGATAAGCCCTTTGTGGGTTGTGTTGTCCAACCCAGGCACCTTGTAGGCTGTCTCTTACTGGGAAAAAGTAAGCAGACATTCAGTATTTACTATAGAACTCCTAGTTCCTTGGTTCAGCCACTTATTGTCATATTGAATTGAGAATGCAAGTTGATTAAGAATCTTTGTACCTTTTTAGGCTAAGTGGAATGACTAGATTTTTCTTTAGGGGAGGATGTTTACCTCCTTAAAAAATATCACTGGTAAGATAAGGTACAGATTGAATTTACACCAAAATCATTTTTTTAACTTTGTGTTGTGGACATGACGAGAGAATAATATAATTGCTTCCTACCTTTAGTAGGTATTAACATTTTTGCCAATTTTGTTTTCCTTATTTCTCTTTTCCCCACTTTTCTTTTGTGGGGGACTGGTGTATTTTAAAACAAAATCCTAAATATTATGTCATCTAACTCATTAGTGTTTCAGTTTACATCTCTGATAAGGACTTTGCTCCTTAATAGAAAAAAACGTTATGTGCCATTCTTGCCTAAAATTTTTAATAATAAGTCCTTAACATAATTCCCATATTTAATTTTTCTCACAGACGTCTTTTCACTTATGATTGGTTGCAACCAGGAATTAAGGTTCATACATTGTGTTTGGTTCTTAGGTTTTCAAATCTACTTTATTTTATAACAACTCCTCCCCCTGCTTCTTTTTCATGCCTTTGATGTGATGGAGATAGCGGGTCATTTGTCAGGTAGAATGTCCACTACTGGGGTCACTGTAAACGTTTTCAAGGCGGACCTCTCAAAATCCACCTGCTTAACATTGAGAAAGGCAAACACCTCTTTTGGTTTCATAACTTTCCTGACAGCTCCTGTTTCTCACCCTGTAGGATGAGAATTTGGCTCATTGATGTGAGCCCCATAAATATGTGTACCTTGCCTCCAAGCCTACCTCCGTCCTGAGGTAATTGAGTTTCTGCTGGGCCCGTGTTCGGAGGAGACTTTTGTGTTCACTTAAAATTATCTTTGTAGTTGGATTTGGGACTCCAACTCCGAGTCCATCGGAGTTTTGATTGTGGACAAGAGAATCCAACTCTGAAATTACTAGGAGGTGTTGTAGGTCATCCCACAGAATTATTGGAAGGCTGGAGAGGTAGGCTTCAGACAGGGCAGGAACCAAGGATGCTTCCAGAGAAGAAGCCATAGAAGGTAAACAATCAAGGGCATGAATGGGGTCTTCCCTGGTAGTCCAGTGGTTAAGACTTCACCTTCCAATGCAGGAGGTACAAGTTTGATCCCCATTCTGGGAGCTGAGATCCCATGTGCCTCGTGGCCAACAAACCAAAACATAAAACAGAAACTGTCATTGTAACAAATTAAAAAAGACTTTAGAAATGGTCCACATGAAAAAAAATCTTAAATAAAAAAAGACTAAATGTCAAGAACAACCATCTTAGGTCTCTCTGTCACTCGCCAGCTAAACAACTCTGGCTGCTGCTGCTGCTGCTGCTAAGTTGCTTCAGTTGTGTCCAACTCTGTGCGACCCCATAGATGGCAGCCCACCAGGCTTCCCCGTCCCTGGGATTCTCTAGGCAAGAACACTGGAGTGGGTTGCCATTTCCTTCCCCAATGCATGAAAGTGAAAAGTGAAAGTGAAGTCGCTCAGTCGTGCCCAACTCTTAGTGACCTCATGGACTGCAGCCTACCAGGCTCTACCTTCCGTGGGATTTTCCAAGCAAGAGTACTGGAGTGGGGTGCCATTGCCTTCTCTGACAGAGGGAGACACCGTTACAAACGGAAATTTCCCTTATAAATGTGAATGAGTGAGCGACTTGCACTTTCACTTTCATGTGACTTCTATCTATAGCAAGATCTCGGGGATTTTTACACCCCAGATTATGTCTTCATGTCCCATTGCAATCAGTAACTGTCCCAGGCTGACAACTTGTTTCTAATCAAAAACTTGGCAGGATCTGTAATCTTAGACACCACTGAGCAAATACTTAATGGAGATGAGAGAACCACAGTGAATTAACACTTTAAAATTCCATGTCTAATTAAACTTACTAGTATTTACATAGGTTTTCACGCCTTCCACATAGGTTAGACATAATTTATTCTGTCAAGTAACAGCGCTTTTGGTGTACATGGAATTGTGAATCTCTTTAAAATGCTCCTAGATCACCTGCACCCACTTCCTCCCATAAGGAATTGAAGTCCCTAAGTCTGAAAACCACTCGCTTAGGGCCCAGGTCAAGTAGTTGCAACAGGCTGGGAGAGGGGCTGTGATGATAGTTATAGTACTTCATGTAGAATCTCTCTCTCTCTTTTTTTTGTTCTTTAATAAACAATGGTATCAACTTTATACAAGTCTAATTTTTTTTTCTTTAAAGCTAAAACTGCCTGTACAAGCATACCTCAGATATACTGTGGATTTGGTTCCAGACAACCCCAGTGCAATGAGTAGCACAATAAAGTGGGTCACATGGATTATTGTGTATCCCAGTACATGTAACAGTTATTTCACTGTAGTCTACCAAGTGTACAATTGCATTATGTCTAAAAACAATATCAGTGCAGTTCACTTCAGACAATCTGTTGTGTATGACTCTTTATGATGCCATGGACTGCAGCTCGCGAGGCCTCCCTCCCTGTCCATCACCAGCTCCTGGAGTTTACCCAGACTCATGTCCATTGAGTTGGTGATGCCATCTAACCATCTCATCCTCTGTCGTCCCCTTCTCCTCCTGCCTTCAATCTTTCCCAACATCAGGGTCTTTTCTAATGAGTCAGTTCTTCACATCAGGTGGCCATATTACTGGAGTGTCAAATTTAGCATCAGTCCTTCCAATGAACACTCAGGACTGATTTCCTTTAGGATGGACTGGTTGGACTTTCTTGCAGTCCCAGGGACTCTCGGGAATCTTCTCCAACATCACAGTGCAAAAGCATCAATTCTTCAGTGCTCAGCCTTCTTTACGGTCCAACTCTCACATCCATACATGACTACTGGAAAAACCATAGCTTTGACTAGTCGGACCTTTGTCAGCAAAGCAATGTCTCTGCTTTTTAATATGCTGTCTAGGTTGGTCATAACTTTTCTTCCAAGGAGCAAGCATCTTTTAATTTCATGGCTGCAGTCACCATCTACAGTGATTTTGGAGCCCCCCAAAAATAAAGTCTCTCAGTGTTTCCATTGTCTCCCCATCTATTTGCCATGAAGTGATAGGGCCAGATGCCATGATCTTCATTTTTTGAATGTTGATATTCAAGCCAGCTTTTTCTCTCTCCTCTTTCACCTTCATCAAGAGGCTCTTTAGTTCTTGTTCGCTTTCTGCCATAATGGTGCTGTCATTTGCATATCTGAGGTTATTAGTCTGTTTTATTTTTTAAATTCAACATCTATGTGAGATTATACAGTGTTTGTCTTTCTCTGTCTGACTCATTCAACTGAGCTTATTGCCCTTTATGTCCATCCATGTTGCTTCAATGGCAAAACATCATTCATTTTCATGGCTGTGTAGTATTCCATTATGTGTATATGTGTCTGTGTGTGCCATGCATTATTTATCCATTCATCCATTGACGGACACTTAGATTACTTCCATATTTGACAATTGTAAATAATTCTACCATGAACATTGGTGTGCAAGTGTCTTTTTTATTAATGTTTCTGTTTTTTTTTTTTTCAGATATATTCCCAGGAATGGAATTACTGGGTCATATAGCTCAATTTTAGTTTTCTGAGAAACATCTCTACTAATTTCCACAGTGACTGCACCAATTAACAATCCCACCAACAGTGCCCAAAGATTCCCTTTTTGCCACATCCTTATTACCTCCAAACATTATTTTAATCCTTGGGAGTGATAGTTGTGGGTTTTAGTTGTGTTAGCAGTTTGTGCCTCCTGAGCAGCTTTAGCTGACAGCATAGGCGCGGGATGCAACAAACCCCAATATGAGGTAGATGGCCAGGAGGTTATTTCTGCCTGCCTCTCTCAGGGCAAGTATGACAGTCACCATCCCCATGTGAAACCCTCTTCCCATCTGGGTCTGGAAGTCGAGACCCTAATGTCATTCCACACCCCAAACAAAGGCAGTAACACCACCCCACTACTCCTTGCCACTGAGATCAGTTGGTAAGCAGGGATATCCATCTTCAGGGCAGACTCCTGACCCAGTCCGCACCTCTACTCTCTGGCTAACTGGGGACCTCAGGGTCTGTTCCCCAACCTCTCGGGACCCTATGTCCCTCCCTTTTCAGGTGCCCACCTCTTCTCTTCCTTCCTTGCCTACCCATCAGAAAATTCACACACACACAAATATCATCATTTCACCTTTTGGTGTTTATTTTCATCGCAGCCATCAGTTTAGTATGTTAGTGTGAGAGTCAGTCTTTTCCTGGTTGGCCATTTTGAAGCAAGCAGACCTCTGGAGACACAATTCTAAACTGGCATTTTCTATTTGATTACTGGCTGCCCAGGTTGTACTTCTCCAGGGTCTCTTTATCCTGGGGTGGTGGAGTTTATCTTCTCTTTTGATTCTGCCTCCTTCTTCGACTCTGCCTCATACGTTGGTACGTTTTTTCTGCTTTGTTTCAATTTCTTATGTGCACCGGAACAGAGAAAACAGTTTGGTTTCCTTCTTTTCTTCAGTTTCTCTGACTGAGTGGCATATAATCGGATTTTCTTTCTCAAGGTTCCTTGTAGAGGTCTTCTGACGCTCATCGTCATCTTTCACGCCTGGAATGACAAGAAAAGGGTATTAGTATTGAGGAAAGGGTATAAAAACTGAATTGGAAGGGAGATTTCATGAAAAAGGGATGTGGGCTGAGGAGGGCTTTTGTGCCAGGCAAGGGCAGCATAGAGGCTTTGGGCAACAATGTCAATGGAGTACATGGGGAGCTTAGTTGGAGTCATCTTACCTTCACCCTGCCTCTGTTCCTCCAATGACAAAGGGTCTGATGACAAGGGGTCTTCCTTCTTCCTTTCATTGCCGAAGCAAGCCGCACTGAAACTCTTCTTGGCTGCTATGGCTTCCTGGTTACCTTAGTCATGTTGATGCCAAGAAGTGGCCTAACCCAGAATCTCTGCCTCTGACCTCCCTATATATATCCTCTCAGGACAATGAGGAGCCACACCCTTCAATTTGATTGGTCAGCTAGGCACTCCCCCCAGCCAGTCGTGGCTTTGGGGTTTTAGACATCACAATGTACCATTGTGCCCATCAGCATGGCCTAGTGGATGCTGAGGGAGGCCAAGATACAACCTTCCCACTGCTGACAAGCTCTGCGTAGCTGATTCTTGGGAGTGGTGATTCAGGTGCATGGGGTTTCTTCTCATGACCTTCACACTCTCCTTCAGTGCCCTTTATTCTTTGACTTAGATGACCTCCTTCAACACTCCTGCCTCCTCCATCCCTGTAGGAACCTCTGCCAAACGCTTTTCATTCCATTTCAGCATTTCCAATTCCTCGAGTCACTTCATCTCTATACCCCTCTCTTCCTGTTGGGGGTTCTTGGGGGGCTTAAGGAAGTTAAGAGCAAGCACTTAAGGTGGAAAAAGGTAGTTAAGAACATGTCAGATGTGTTTTCTACTCCAATGAGCTTTAGATACCCCAGGGCTTAGTGAATCCTCAGTCTGTTGCCCCAAGGTCAATACACAGTCTCCATAAGATTATACATCAGAGAAAAGAAAGTGTTAAATGTCTCCTCTACTAATATTGTTGGGAACACTTCAACTCTCATATTGCATAGGGAAATTCAACTTGCCCCATCTACCAGAAATACATACCTAATTAAAAAAAGAAAAAAAAAAAGTAGGGCGCCAAAAGGCAAGAGACAGATGACCACTGCACCACTGATTCTTGACTGAATCCCTTCCCCAGTGGTCCCTCTTGACAGTTATCATCAGGTAGGGCGCACTGTGCACCTGACCAATAGCTGAGCAGGACAAGTATGAGTAGGTACCTCATTGGTAGTCGGTTGCCTGTGGGTGGGGCTCAGGGATGCACTGACCAGTGGCTGAGCAAGACCTGTTGCTTAGTAACAGGATGTGGAGTAATAAGGCACAGCAATGGCTACCTGCTAAGGACTGTGCCCATGCTGCTCTGTTACATAAGGATACTTTGGGTCCAGTGTGCCGGGATCTTTTTGATGGACTCCTTTCCAACCTCAGGTTTTGATTTCATTTGATTTCACATGCTTGTTTATTTATTGATTTATTTTTTAATATTTAGTCTTATTTTTATTTTTTTAAATTTTCTTTACTTTTTTGTGTTGGTTTTGCCATACATTGATATGAATCCACCATGGGTATACATATGCTCCCCCTCCAGAACCCCACTCCCTCCTTCCTCCCAATTCCCTCTCTCTGGGTCATCCCGGTGCACCAGCCCCGAGCATCAAACCTGGGCTGGTGACTGATTTCACATATGCTAATTAACATGCTTCAATGCCATTCTCCCATATCATCCCACCCTTGCCCTCTTCCACAGAGTCCCCGAGACTGTTCTATACATCTGCGTTTCTTTTGCTGTCCCACATGCAGGGTTCTCGTTACCATCTTTCTAAATTCCATATATATGCATTAGTATACTGTATTTTTGTTTTTCCTTCTGGCTTACTTCACTCTGGATAATAGGCTCCAGTTCCATCCACCTGAGTAGAACTGATTCAAATGAATTTTTTTAATGCTGAGTAATATTCCATTGTGTATATGTACCATGGCTTTCTTATCCATTCGTCAGTTGATGGGCATCTAGGTTGCTTCCATGTCCTGGCTATTGTAAACAATGTGGCAATGAAGATTGGGGTACACATGGCTCTTTCAATTCTGGTTTTCTTGGTGTGTATGCCCAGCAGTGGGATTGCTGGGTCATATGGCAGTTCTATTTTCAGTTTTTTGAGAAATCTCCACACTGTTCTCCATAGTGGCTGTACTAGTTTTCATTCCCACCAACAGTGTAAGATGCTTGCCTTTTCTCCACATCCTCTCCAGCATTTATTGCTTGTAGACTTTTGGATGGCAGCCATTCGGACTGGTGTAAAGTGGCACCTCATTGTGGTTTTGATTAGCATTTCTCTGATAATGAGTAATGTTGAGCATCTTTTCATGTGTTTGTTAGTCATTTTTATGTCTTCTTTGGAGAAATGTCTGTTAAGTTCTTTGGCCCACTTTTTGATTGGGTCGTTTATTTTTCTAGAATGGAGCTGCAGGAGTTGCTTGTGTATTTTTGAGATTATTTGTTTGTCCATTGCTTCATTGACTATTATTTTCTCCCATTCTGTAGGCTGCCTTTTCACTTTGCTTATAGTTTCCTTTGTTGTGCAGAAGCTTTTTATTGTAATTAGGTCCCATTTGTTTATTCGTGCTTTTATTTCCGATATTCTGGGTGGTGGGTCATAGAGGATCCTGCTTTGGTTTATGTCGGAGAGTGTTTTGCCTAAGTTATCCTCTAGGAGTTTTATACTTTCTGGTCTTATGATTAGATCTTTGATCCATTTTGAGTTTATTTTTGTGTATGGTGTTTGAAAGTGTTCTAGTTTCATTCTTTTACACGTGGCTGTCCAGTTTTCCCAGCTTTTGGAAGTCTTGGCCACAGCAATCAGAGCAGATAAAGAAATAAAAGGGATCCAGATTGGAAAAGAAGTAAAACTCTCACTGTTTGCAGATGACATGATCCTCTACATAGAAAACCCTAAAGACTCTACCAGAAAATTACTAGAGCTAATCAGTGAATATAGTAAAGTTTCAGGATACAAAATCAACACACAGAAATCTCTTGCATTCCTATACACTAACAATGAGAAAACAGAAAGAGAAATTAAGGAAACAATTCCATTCACCATCGAAACAAAAACAATAAAATACTTAGGAGTATTTCTACCTAAAGAAACAAAAGACTTATATATAGAACACTATAAAACACTGATGAAAAAAATCAAAGAGGACACAAATTGATGGAGAAATATACCGTGTTTATGGATTGGAAGAATCAATATAGTGAAAATGAGTATACTACCCAAAGCAATCTATATATTCAATGCAATTCCTATCAAGCTACCAGAGGTCTTTTTCAGAGAATTAGAACAAATAATTTCACAATTTGTATGGAAATACAAAAAACCTCGTATAGCCAAAGCAATCTTGAGAAAGAAGAATGGAACTGGAGGAATCAACCTACCTGACTTTAGGCTGTACTACAAAGCCACAGTCATCAAGGCAGTATGGTACTGGCACAAATACAGAAATACAGATCAATGGAACAACACAGAAAGCCCAGAGATAAATCCACACACCTATGGACACCTTATCTTTG
>ML661263.1:3492-16861 GCA_007570785.1 Antilocapra americana | reverse complement strand
CACCATAAGCAGGAGGAACCAGGCTGCACCTTCCACACTTTGCTTGGAAATCGCTTCAGCTAAATGGTCAGGTTCATCACTTACAAGTTCTACTCTCCACCCAACAGTAGAACAGGCAGTATCCTCAGGATACAGCAAGCCACGCATCTGACTTACTTCTTTCCTGAAGCACCCTGTGGTCTCTCACAGCTCCCAGGAGAGATGATCAGACACCGTGTCTGGCTTTCTGGGCAAGATTTAGGTCATTTACTATAACCCCAAACAACAAGTGTAATTTTTGAAAATTTTGATGTGACTGCAGGCACATGGAGAAAAAGCTTCCAACTTGGCAAACCTAAACAACATTTATGGGCAATATTTCTGTCTCTTTAAAAAAAAAAAGTGTCTTTGCTAACCACACCCAATTTGCTTCCTGACTCTGAGGTCTCAAAAGTGCAGCAGTTAAAGCAAAAACAGGGGCTCAAACAGCTCTCTGGAAGAAATAGGACAGTTCATCAAATCCTTCAAAAGCAGGTGAGTCTGACCAAGAAGCCCCAGAGCGACAGAGCTGTAGGGTCAGTAGGGCCCCTGGAGTTGGAGAGGCTGTGAATTCTGGCCTGAGAAGGGACCAGGTGCTGTGCAAGCAACTCTGCCAAGAGGGTGCTGCCAGAGCGGGAGTGGTGGAGGGTATGGAGGAAGTAAGGATGTTTGTTAGCATAATATCCATGCCTCTCGGTTTAACATGACGATCTTTAGCTGAATACGACACCTTCCATCCAGCTGTTGTTGGGATAGGCATTGAGTACACTTGATAACTCAGACATTTCTCTTAGGAAGAATGCATTCCCAAGGCAGGCCTTGAGAGTTGGAAGACAAATAGAGGCCACCTAGTCCAAATCTCTCCTGTTTTAAATTTAGTTTCTATTATATATTGCAGTATAGTTGACTGTAAATCAACTAATTTTCTGGTGGTAAATGGTATTTGAAGACTGAAATCTGGCACTAAGGGTGCTTGTTGCTCCTTGGCTCATTGTTTTTATGTCTTTTCAATGAAGTTCAAAACCATACAAACACACACAACCAAGAACAGGATTCCTGAGAATAAGTTTTTGCAGGTCTTTCTGGGGGGAGAGTAGTGGGAGAAGTTAAATATATCCCACTGAGGATGGACAAAGAAATGACTGCTTTGTCAGGTCTCCTGGAACAATGTTTTGTGTGGTTCATTCACAACACAAAATACAATTAGGCGTGTTTGCTTCACTTGCTTTTGATTTTTACTAGTATTTTGAAACATAACTTTTACTGTACCATTGTTTAAACTATTTACATGGCTTTAAGATCAAATCTATGAAATGTAAGTATATCCCAACAAGTCTAGTTCCCAACATCTATCCCTATGCCTTCCTTCCTCTTTTTCCCATCCCCATCTAAGTAACTTACTATTTGCTTAGTTTTCAGATTATTCTGCCATTGCTTTTACAGATGAATGAAAAATAGATGTACTACATTTTATATATATAGGTCACATTCCTTCTTGTTAGGGAAATGTTAGTAAATTGTACATTATTTTCTTCACTTTGCTTTTTTTGCTTAGTGATATATTCTACAGATGTCTCCATACTGGGATATAGAGATATACTTCATTCCTTTTTATAGTTGGCTAGTACCTCACTGCGTGAATATACTTTAGTTAATTCAATCAGGTCCCTAATGATGGTCATTTGATAAATTTTTGGTCTTTTGAGGTTTCAAACAGTGGTGCAGTTAACAGCCTTCTGCATAATTTTCTTCTTCTTCTTCTTTTTTTTTTTGTCGCTGAAACTTTGGGATAAATCCTAAAAGTGTGATTGATAATCAAAGGGCAAATGCATATGTACCATTGCAAATTCTTGCTAACTTCCCCTCTGATTCTTTTAGACTGTTTTTCTCTTCCCAATAGTCATGCAGGTGAGGACCTGTCTTTCCTAAATCTTTTGCTTTTAAATAGTTATGTATTTGCCTGCATTGGGTCTTAGTTGCAGCACGCAGGATCTTTGTTGCCTCATGTGGGATCTTGTGGTGGGATTAGTTGCTCCATGGCATGTGGGATCTTAGTTCCCCAACCAGGGGTCGAACCTGCGTCCCCAGCATTGCAAGGCGGATTCTTAACCACTGGGTCACCAGGGAGTCCCTCCCCTATACCTTTTACCAATAAGAATATGCCAACAAACTTGAATTTTGCCAAACCTGTACGTGAGAAATAGCATCATCGTATAACTTTAATTAATTAATTAATTTTAGGGTTTTTTATGTTTTGATATATTTTTCTCTCTATGAACAAATGTTAATATCTTTTTATATATTCAAAGGATATTTACATTTTTTCTTGAACTTATCCATTCATATCTCTTACCCCATTTTCTATTGAGTTATTGGTCTTTTGTTTCTCTACTTTTAGATATTGTTTGTTTTCTAAAACATTTTTATTGAAGTGTAGCCGATATACTATAATTGCAGAAAGTGATTTAGTTTATATATATATATATATATATATATATATATATTTCTGATTCTTTTCCATTATAGGTATTACAAGATTTTCAATATAGTTCCTTTTTACTATACAGTAAATTCTTGTTGCTTATGTATTTTATATATAGTGATGAGTGAAAGTCACTCAGTCATTTCCGACTCTTTGTGACCCCATGGCCTGTATAGTCCATGGAATTCTCCAGGCCAGAATATTGGAATGGGTAGCCTTTCCCTTCTCCAGGGGATCTTCCTGATCCAGGGATCGAACCCAGATCTCCCACACTGCAGGCAGATTCTTTATCCGCTGAGCCACAAGGATTATATAGTGGTATGTATCCATAAATTCGATACTCCTAATTTATTCCTCTTCCCTGACTTTCCTACTTGGTAACCATAAGTTTGTTTTCTGTGCCAGGGAGTCTTTCTTTTGTGTGTAAATAAGGTCAATTTTTTTTTGAGATTCCACATATCAATTGTACCATATAATATTTGCTTCTTTCTGTCTTACTTCACTCAATGTGAAAATATCTCATTTCATCCATGTTGCTCAAATGGCATTATTTCATTCTCTTTTATGGCTGAATAATATCCCATTGTATATACAAACCACAGTTCTTTACACATTCATTAGATGGACAATTAGTTTGTTTCCACGTCTGGGCTATTGTAAATAGTGCTATTATGAACATAGGGCTGCATGTATCTTTTCAAATTAGAGTTTTACCTGGATAATATGCCCAGGAGTTGGATTGCTGGATCATATGGCAACTCTGTTTCTAGTTTCTTAAGGATCTTCCATGCAGTGCTTCATAGAGGCTATACCAATTTATGTATCCATCAACAGTGGAAGAGGATCCCCCTTTCTCCACACTCTCTCCAGCATTATTTGTAGACTTTTTGATGGTGGCGATTCTGACTGCTGTGAGGAGATACATCGAGGGTTTTTTTATTACATTTCTTGAGCAGTTAGTGATGCTGAACATCTTTTCATGTGCTTATTGACCATTTGTAGAGATATTATTTGTATAAAAGGGAAATGGCCCTTCTTTTATATAAGTAGGAAAAATTTTTCCCCTGGTTTGACATTTGTGTTTTAATTTGTATATGGTAGCATTATCCCCACAATATCTGTTTGATTTTCATGTAATCAAATTTAGGAGTCTCTTTCCTTACTCTGGGCTTCCCTGTGGCTCAGCTGGTAAAGAATCCACCTCCAATGTGGGAGACCTGGGTTCAATCCCTGGGTTGAGAAGGTAACCTGGAGAAGGGAAAGGCTACCTATTCCAGTATTCTGGCCTGGAGGATTCCATGGATGGTATAGTCCATGGGATTGCAAAGAGTCGTACATGACTAAGTGATTTTCACACAACCTTACTCTATTCCAAATCTTATAAATATTTTACCTATACCTAGGTTACAAAGATTTACTCATTTATTTATATAGAGCAAATATTTATTATTTATTATTATTTATTCATTTATTCATTTATTTACTATTATTTATATGGATTAACTTTTTCTACATTTAAATTTCTCATCTATTTGGAAGTTGAATGGCAAGAAGAAATGGATGCAGTTTTATTTTTTCTATATGTTTATCTCAATGTTCCTTATTAGTCTTTCTTTGCATTTATGTGAGATGCTACCTGACTGAATATAAATGTAGCATAATGTAAATGATTTGAATATAAATGAGTATTGTGTGATCAACTTGGCCTATATTTGAATTTTCTGTTTTTGTTTCACTGTTCTCTCTATCCATGCACTAATATCATACTGCTTTAATTATAGAAACTGTTATATTATACTATCTGGCAAAGCTAGTCTTACCTCATTATTTTTTTTTGGCTTGATTACCCAGGCTAATTTTTTCCCCTTCATCCAAATAAATTTTATAATCAAATGCTTCAGTTGCTGAGTTTCCCAGGTGGCTCAATGGCAAGAATCCACCTGCCAATGCAGGAAACTCGGGTTTGATCCCTAGGTCTGTAAGATCCTCTGGTGAAGGAAATAGCAAACCACTCTAGTATCCTTGCCTGGGAAATGCCATGGACAGAGGAGCCAGGCAGGCTACAATAAATGGGGTCACAAAAGAGTTCGACACAACTTAGTTGCCGAACAACAATTTAGGTTGCATGAACAAAAGTGATAACAAAAATTTTTAATTTTATATATACATACAATCATGCTAAAGAAGAATCAATTAATTTAAAGTTGATGAACTGCTTTAAACATGAACCAGGATTGAATTTGGCCAAATGACTCTTCTGCACCTAGTTACTTTTCTTCTTAATCTCTTGATGTATTGTAACAATCAAAATCCTCATGTTGAATCACCCTAGTATGTCTGACAATCATACTTACTCATGTGATACTATTTTCGCAGCTAATACTTTATTTAGGACTTTTGTATCAATATTTACACTTGAGACATGTCTATAGCTTTATTTATTGTGAAATCTTTGTTAGCTCTTGGAATCAACATTACAGTTGCTTCATCGAAAAAACTGAACATTTTCCTTCATTGCTATGTGATCAGGAATAGTTTGAATAGCACTGAGATTATCAGGTCTTTAAAGGTTTCAGTGAGCTCCCTATGAAACTATCAGAACCTGACATTTTTGTGGAGATACTCTAACTACTTGGTCATTTCTTCAATATCAACTGCTGCTGCTGCTGCTGCTACCGCAGTCAATATGCCTAAGAGAATATTAGAAACTTTCAGGGAGGAAAAGAAGAAAAAAAGAGAGAGAGAGAGAGTTGGAAATGGTTCCCACTCACCTAAATTGACCGTTTTCCCCCTCCTTCCTTTTCTTAAGGTGGCGTCTGGGTACCCCAGAGCCTCTTGATGTAAACATGGCTGCCACCCCTAACGCCGCTCTGAGGATCGTGCTGGTCGGGAAGACCGGAAGTGGGAAAAGTGCGACAGCAAACACCATCCTCGGGCGAAAAGCATTCCCGTCTAAGATTGCTGCCCATGCTGTTACCACAGCTTGTCAGAAAGCATCCCGGGAATGGAAGGGGAGAGACCTTCTCGTTGTTGACACCCCAGGGCTCTTTGACACCAAGAAGACCCAGGACACCACCTGCAAGGAAATCAGCCGATGTGTCCTCGCCTCCTGTCCCGGGCCTCACGCCATCGTCTTGGTCCTGAGACTGGGCCGCTACACACAGGAAGAGCAGCAAACGGTGGCGCTGGTCAAGGCTTTGTTTGGGAAAGCAGCCATGAAGTATATGGTCATCTTATTCACTCTCAGAGATGCACTGGGGGACCTGAGCCTGAGCGACTTCTTGAAGGATGCAGATGTAAACCTACGAAGCCTCCTCCAGGAGTGTGGAGACCGCTGCTATGCCATCAGCAACAGCGACACAACAGAGCAGGCTGAGAAGGAAGCTCAGGTGCAGGAGCTGGTGGAGCTGATAGACAAGATGGTGCAGAACAACCGGGGCACTTACTTTTCTGACCCCATTTACAAGGACATAGACCAAAAGCTGAGACAGCAGGAAGAATGCTTGAAGAAAGTCTATGATGATGAATTACAAAACAAAATTAAACTAGTAGAAAAGGAATATGCCCATAAATCCCCAGAAGAGAAGAAGAAGCAAATAAAGTTGCTAATGCAGAAGCATGAGGAACGAATGAAAAATATAAGGGAAGAAGCTGAGATGAATATATTTCAGGTGGCATTCAGCATGATTCAAAATATGCTTTCAAGAATATGGCACATGTTGTGGTAGCATAAACTTTATATTTACTCCTTGATTTACTATAATGTAAACAAGGTAGTGTTGATTTTCCAACGATGGTTAAAATGTATCTTCTAACTTCTTACAATCTGACTTCCTCTTAGGAACTCTCTCCCTTGAGCTATGCGTCTATGTCCCCTACCTTGAAATTGGAGGGACTTTGTGACTGCTTTGATCGATAGTGGGTGGTTGAAGCAACACCATGTGACTTCTAAGATTAGATAGAGAAAATGCTTCCTTGCTCTTCCACATGGTTACCCTTGGAATTTGCCCACCCTGTTGTGAGGAAGCCTAAGTAGAAGCCCAAGTCGCCCCCATGAAGAGATCCTGAAGTCACTGGTCCACTCCCCTGGCTGATATTTCATCTGCCATCCAGAATCAGCTTGCCGGCCTTCAAGTGAGGCAACACAGAGTGGATTCTCCAGCTGCCAGCTGATGAAACTGCAAAGAGCAAAGATGAGCCATCCCCATGGGGTCCTGCCCAAACTGTAGATTCATGAGAAAAATAAATGACTGCTGTTCTTTTAAACCACTGCGTTTGGGGATGATTTGTTATGCAGTGAGGGCTGCTAGCAAGCAGGCTAAGTTGTTTCAGTCCTGTCTGACTCTTTGCGACCCTGTGGACTATAGCCCACCAGGCTCCTCTGTCCGTGGGATTCTCCAGGCAAGAATATTGGAGTGGGTTGCCATGCCACCCTCCAGGGGATCTTCCTGACCCAGGGATCAAACCCACATCATGTACATCTCATACATTGGTGGGGGCGGGGGGGCGCGTGGTTCTTTACCAGTAGTATCATCTGGGAAATCCATGCAGTGAGAGTTAACCAGAATTAAATATCTTCCCAGCTCATTCCCCAGCACTCCTGGCTCCTACCTGTCCTTCCACACAATGCCAACAAATTTAACAGTTTATGAAATTGACATAACCAGGTACTGATCCATTTTGTAGAGTTCAAAGATTCAATTTGGGAAAATTCAAATAAGAAACCTTGCCTATGTTAAGTGTAGGCCCCACTGATGTAATAACTCATGTGTTATTTCAATCCACACCTATGAGAACTTTGTGAAGCATGGGCTTTTCTGGCACCATTATTCTGTGGGTCATGGAGATGTGGAAGTTGGCAAATTCTCTTGTTTTTTTTCTCTCCTCTTTTTCCTATTAAATGTATCTCTCTCTCTCCTTTTTTTTTTTTTTTTTGCTCTCAATGCCATTTAAGTGTAGTACAGATTAACATGACTATTCTTCTATACAACAGTATTTTATATGTCATTTTAGTTAAATAATTCTGATACCAACCCTATAGAAAAGATGACAGTGAGTCTCAGGAATATAAGTAATTTGATTAGAGCCATCTGAATTCTTGCTTAGTGATCAATAGATCTGAATTGTAATCATATCTGCTTGCTTTTAAAGTTAAAGCTCTTTCAAAGGCACAAGTTTGATCTTTTTAGACATCTTTATTTTTTTAATTGGAAGAAATTGCTTTCCAGTATTATGTTGGTTCATGCCATGTATCAACAGGAATCAGTGATAGGTATACATATGTCCCCTCCCCCTTGAACCTCCCTTCTACCCCAGTGGGTTGTCACAGAACACAACCTAAGCATTTGCGATCTCTGCATCAAACAGCACATTTGCTAATGGAACGTTAATCAACAGGAGCTCTCCCAAAAGCCTCCACATCAACACTAAGACCCAGGCCCACCAGAAGACCCGAAACCTCCAGGCCTGGACACTTCATGCCAAGCCATTTGCAAAACTGAAACACAATCCTGACCATTAGCAGAGGGACTGCCCAAGCCATATCAAGCCCATAGAAGAACCAAATGTTTGTCACAATCATAATCTGTTGAATGTAGACTCAAATTGCATACATCCTGGATGATAGCACACATAGAATCCCCTGATGACTTCACCGAACAAGTCCTCAATATGAGCTAACAAAGCCTGTCCTTACTGAATGTTGACATGTCTCTAATGAGAAAAGCTGGCCTCAATAATACCATGTCTGTTAGGGCTGACAGAATGAAAACCACAGTCACAGAAAACGAATCAAACTGATCACAAGGATCAAAGCCTTTTCTAATTCAGTGACACTATGGGCCATGCCCTGTTGGGCCACCAAGACAAACTTATCACAGTGAAGAATTCTGACAAACTGAGGTCCACTGGATGGGCTTCTCTGATAGCTCAGTTGGTAAAGAATCTGCCTGCAATGCAGGAGACCCGTGTTCTATTCCTGGGTTGGGAAGATCCGCTGCAGAATACCCATTCCAGTATTTTTGGGCTTCCCTTGTGGTTCAGCTCTTTCACTAGAGAAATGAATGGCAAACCATTTCAGTATTGCCTTGAGTATCCTATGAACAGTATGAAAGGGCAACATGATATGACACTGAATGATGAACTCCCCAGGTCGGTAGAAACCCAATATGCTCCTGGAGAAGAGTGGAACAATATCTAAGGAAAGAATGAAGAAGCTGAGTGAAAGCAAAAACAGCACCCAGGTGTGGATATGACTGGTGATGGAAGTAAAGTCCGATGCTGTGAAATACAGTATTGCATAGGAACCTGTAATGTTAGGTCCATGAATCAAGGTAAATTAGAAGTGGTCAAAGAGGAAATGACAAGAGTGAACATCAACATTTTAGGAATCGGTGTATTAATATGGACCCGAATGGGCAGATGTTATGCAGATAGCCTTTGTATCTACTACTGTGAGAAAGAATGCCTTAGAAGAAATGGAGTAGCCCTCATAGTCAACAAAAGAGTTTGAGAAGCAGTACTTGGGTGCAGTCTCAAAAATGACAGAATGATCTCTGTTCCTTTCCAAGGCAAACCATTCAGTATGACAGTAATCCAAGTCTGTGCCCCAACCACTAATGCTGAAGAAGCTGAAGTTGAATGGTTCTTTGAGGACCTACAAGACCTTCTAGAACTAACAGCAAAAAAAGATGTCCTTTTCATTATAGGAGACTGGAATGCAAAAGTAGGACTTTAAGAGATACCTGGAGTAACAGGAAAGTTAGGCCTTGGAGTACAAAATGAAGCAGGGCACGGCCTAGCAGTGTTTTGCCAAGAGAACGCACTGGTCATAGCAAAGGCCATCTTCCAACAACACAAGAGATGACTCTACCAATGGACATCACCAGATGGCCAACACCAAAATCAGATTGATTCTATTTTTTGCAGCCAAAGATGGAGACGCTCCATACAATCAGCAAGAACAAGACTGGGAGGTGACTATGGCTCAGATCATGAACTCCTTATTGCCTAATTTACACTGAAGTTGAAGAAAGTAGTGAAAACCACTAGACCATTCAGGTATGACCTAAATCAAATCCCTTATGATTATATAGTGGAAGTGACAAACAGATTCAAGTGATTAGATATGACAGAGTGCCTGAAGAACTATGGACAGAGGTTCATACCGTTATATAGGAGACTGTGATCAAGATCATCTCCAAGGAAAAGAAATGCAAAAAGGCAAAATGATTGCCTGAGGAAGACTGAAAAATAGCTAAGAAAAGAAGAGAAGCTAAAGGCAAAGGAGAAAAGGAAAGATATATCCATCTGAATGTAGAGATTTAAAGAATAGCAAGGAGAAATAAGAAAGTCTTTCTAAGTGGTCAATGCAAGGAAAGAGAGGAAGCCAATAGAATGGAAAAGTCTAGAAATCTCTTCAAGAAAACCAGAGATACCAAGGGAATATTTCATGCAAAGATGGGCACAATAAAAGACAGAAATGGTATGGACCTAAAAGAAGCAGAAGATATTAAGAAGAGGTGGCAAGAATACACACAAGGACTATACTAAAAAAATCTTCATGACCCAAATAACCACAGTTGCATGGTCACCCACCTAGAGCCAGACATCCTGGAATGAGAACTCAAGTGGGCCTTAGGAAACATCACTAAGAATAAAGTTAATGGAGTTGATGAAATTCCACCTGAGCTATTTTAAATTCTGAATTGATTCTATCAAAGTGCTGCACTCAATATGCCAACAAATTTGGAAAACTCAGCAGTGGCCATTGGACTAGAAAACATCAGTTTTCTTTCCAATCCCAAAGAAAGGCAATGCCAAAGAATGCTCAAACTACCACACAATTGCACTCACCTCACATGCTAGCTAAGTAATGCTCAAGATTCTCCAAGCTAGGCTTCAACAGTTAATCAATTTAGAGCTTCTAGATGTTCAAGTTGGATTTAGAGAAGCCAGAGGAACAAGAGATCAAATTGCCAACTTCCGTTGGATCATAGAAAAATCAAGAGAATTCCTGAGAAACATCTGCTTCATTGACTATGCTAAAGACTCTAACTGTGTGGATCACAACAAACCGTGGTAAATTCTTTAAGAGATGGGAATACCAGACCACCTTACTTGCCTCCTGAGGAATCTGTATGCAGATCAAGAAGTAACAGGTAGAAACAGACATGGAACAACGGACTGTTTTCAAACTGGGAAAGGAGTATGTCAAGGCTGGATATTGTCAAGCTGCGTATTTAACTTCTATGCAGAATACATCATGCCAAATGCCAGGGTGGATGAATTACAAGCTGGAGTCAATATTGTAGGGAGTAAATCAAAAACCTCAGGTAGGCCGAAAACACTACCCTAGTGCCAGAAAGCAAAGAAGAACTACAGAGTCTCTTGATGAAAGTGAAAGAGAGTGGGAAAGCTGGATCAAATCTCAACATTCAAAAAACGAAGGTCATGGCATCCAGTCCCATCACTTAATGGCAAATAGATGTGAAAACAATGGAAACAGTGACAGGATTTCTTGTCTTGGTCTCCAAAGTCAATGCAGATAGTGACAGCAGTCGTGAAACTTCTTGGAAGAAAGCTATGACCAACCTAGACAGCATATTGAAAATCAGAGAGACATCACTATGCTGACAAAAGTCTGTCTAGTCAAAGGTATGGTTTTCCTAGTAGTTATGTATGGATGTGAGAGCTGGACCATAAAGAAAGCTGAGCACCAAAGAATGTGTGCTTTTGAAGTGTGGCATTGGAGAAGACTCCTGAGAGTCGCTTGGATTGCAAGGAGATCAAACCAGTCAATCTTAAAGGCAATCAATCCTGAATATTCATTGGAAGAATTGATGCTGAAGTTGAAGCTCAAATATTGCCACTTGATGGGAAGAACTGACTGACTAGAAAAGGCCATGATGCTGGAAAAGACTGAAGGCAGGATGAGAAAGCGACAACAGAGGAGGAGATGGTAGGTTGGCATCACCGACTTGATGGACATGAATTTGAGCAAGCTCCAGGAGATAGTGAAGGACAGGCAAGCCTGGCGTGCTGCAGTTCATGGGGTCACAAAGAGTCAGAGATGACTGAGTGACTGGACTGAACTGAACTGAAAAAGTGGCCTTGGACATAGTCACTTCCTCCCTAGGAAGGGCTGGAACCATTATCCTAACAGAATGTAGTGTGTTTGTACTGATGAAACTGTTCATGTGTCCTCTTTATTCAGTCATTCGAGGGCACAAGTGAACACCCTAAGTGATCCCACCCCCTCCCTGGGGGACATAGTAAATCCAAGATTCAGGTCGTACGATTTTCAGCAGAAGAAGTTGTCATTCCTTTGGGAATCACTGCCTTCACCCGTGTTCTCTCGCCTGTGACTCTATTGTTGCTGTGGCACCTGGCTTCATTGCAGCCAGGGAGCTCCCAGAGCAGCTGCCTCCATGCTGGCAAAAGCCCAGGGAGAGGGGAGCCTGTGAGATTGTGAGAGCTGGTCACAGGGTGGAGAGGTGGACCAGCAAACTGCTCCCCTGCAATTGAGGGCTCCCCAGCCGCTCCCCTGTCCTAGAAACGTGCCTTCTGCTTGCCTTCCCCACTCCCAGAAACCCCTCCAAGGATGCAGCCTTGAATAGAAACTGAGTGTCTGGATGCTTTAAGCAATCAAACCCACTTAAGGCCTCTCTATAAGCGTTTCAGATTCTGGCAGACAGGTGTGAAGATCTGCTTTTCCTGGGGCTGCCCAAGATAAACATCACCAGACATCATCCTGCCGGCTTGCAGCCTGGAGTGGTCTGCCTCTCCATCAGGTTTCAGATGAAACCTGGATGGACCCCAAGGAAGCTGCAGACCAACGAACACTTTTAAAAATCAGTCTTATCTATATTTATAAACAGGTATTTGTTGGAATAGCCAGGGCAATCGTTCTCAAAGTTCTTTATTCTTGTGAAAAAGCATCCTAATTATCTAAATCCCTTCCTAAACTGGGCTGCCTTCTCTGGGATTTGGAATCAACAAGTTGCCAGGGTCCAGAATAGGACTTGGTAGGTGTTCCCTTTGCACCCTGTTGAAGTTTCACCTGCCTTCTCGCCCTGGGTCCTCTTTACCATGCTCCCTGAGTTCTTCTTCTTACATAAGGAAGTATGTTCAATGATGATTCTTTAGTTTATAAATTATTCCTTTTTTGTTTATTGTTTGTCCCTTCAAGGAACACTGATAGGTCTGGAGAGGCAGAGATCTCTACCTGCTATCATGTGCTAATATATCCAGGTGCCTAGAACAGCGCTTGACACGTAATAGGCTCTCAATAGACAATGAATGGAAAGTCTATTTCATTTGATATATTGTTTGTGTTTGTTTAGAATTCTATTGCTGTATTTCCTTTACTTCTTTCAATCTATCTCTCGTTTCATGTTTTAGATTCAGATTATTTTTGCAATCCACTTCAAAAAATATTTATTTTTGTAACTGAAGTCTGTGATGTATTTCTCATTATTATGCTCCATAATCTATTTGGATGCATTCATAATTTTATTTTCTGCTGTGTATGTGTCTAATCTGTTTCATAATTTATGTTTTCTTTCCTCTTTATATCTTAATTTGGATTATCAGGCTATTTTTTTTCACTTTCTAATTTTTTCCTTTACTTGTACTGAAATTTCTGATGTTCCTACAATTTTTAAAGGTTACATAACGTTTAGACTTATAATAAAATATTGGCTTTATTCCATATATAACACATATTCTTAAAAGTTTCAAAATATTTCTATGTTTTAATCTTTCTGTTATGCACCAAATACTTGAGAATTTTTCAGTTTTTATTCTCACCTGTCACCGCTATCTCTACATTATTGTTGCTATGTAGTTTAACTTTCTTATTTTTTTTTT
>ML661262.1:15850-26616 GCA_007570785.1 Antilocapra americana | reverse complement strand
AGCTGTATAGGGTGGGATTTTTGTAAAGGACAATGAAAGCCTGAATACAGGGAAATCAGCCCATGTTCCCATCTTGATCCAATTGCAGAATGATATTGTAATTTAGAGACCCATTTTCAGTCCATTTTTCTCCATTCCCCAGTTTATACCAAGGCCACACACTGGTGCAGTAGAACTTAAGTTTTTCCTTTCTTAGCTCTTCTATTAAAAAACAATTCCAATTCTTAGATATACTTCAGAGGTGTTTCTTCCAGCTTGGAGTGAGATCTTCCCATGTTGAGTTACCTGCAACTGAGAACAAGAAAGCTCTCCTAGAAATGGAATCTGGCATCCCAGAAACATTTACCAGGAGGCTTAACCTAAAGGGGTTCAGGGCTTCCAGCAAATTACCTTCAAACCTGATGGGGTTTCAAGCATTCTCTATTCTGCCAGCGATTCCTGATCTTGTGTTCCTTGGTACCTTGCCCAGTGTGTGCCCCCATGTGGCCAGGGAAAGACATTTGAACCAGTGCAGACTGATTGCCAGAACTTCCCTTAGGAGAGATCCCTTGTCAATAGAACATATGTCCTAAGATAAGTCCCCCTATGCTGGGGTGTATTCCTCAAGAATGAGTATTTACAAAGTTTATAATTCAGGCTTCTGGGCAGTGGCCAGCCCCATAGGCTCTCTGTAGCAGTGTAGAGTGCCAAAACGTGTAGTAAAGGGAGTCCAGTAAATGCAAAAAGGAACTCTTGCAAAAACTGAAATTGGATGCTCTGGAAGATGGCCTGGGGTTCACTGCTTCAGGGTACAAGATGGAACAATTCTCACAATAAATTTCTGGGCTGTAAGTGAAGTGAGAGATTAAACAGCAGAACACCAAACCTATTGCCTTAACTGTCTGGGGTCTACGATGAAATTGGGAATCATCTGATGATTTTATCTGACAGAGACAATACTGAGTCTGACAGTTGTGGGGACACAGTCTAGCTATGATGTCCAGGAAATCTTTCTCTAGAAGGGAGCAAAGATATGAAGTGAGAAAGATATCTTATTGTGTGAGTGAAGTGGGAAAGGTAAGCATTCCATATAGGACAGTGAGAGAGAGAGAAAACAAGAGAGACTCTTCAGGCTCCTTCATTGTCAGAAATCACCTTTCCACCATTTCCCAAAGGACAGCATCAGCTGTCACCGAAGCTTTATTTGAATCTACATGGCCTGGGAGCTATCCCATCATCCCCAATGTTGGGAGGAACCATAACATTGTGAACAGAGGCTATGTCCTTCATATCTTGAAAAGAAAGCAAAGCAGAGACCAAGAGAAAGAAGGTAAAAGCAAAAATCAGGGGCCTCAAGCTGCAGCAAACCTTGAGGCAAAGCCGTGGGCAGCCCATGGCTTACCTTGACTCCCCTGTGTGTTCTAAGTCACTTCAGTTGTGTTCAACTCTTTGTGACCCTATGGACTGTAGTCTGCCAGGCTCCTCTGTCCATGGGATTCTCCAGACAAGAATACTGGAGTGGATTGTCCTGCCCTCCTCCAGGGGATCTTTCCAACCCAGGGGCTGAACCTGAGTCTCTTATATCTCCTGCATTGGAAGGTTTCATACTGAATATAATCTCAGCTGGCTTCAGCCTGCAGGGGCTTACAGCAGTGTTTTGGTTCTCAGTCAGAGACTGAGATGTCACAGCAGTGAGAGCTGAATCCTAACAACCAGATCAGTGGTCAGTGACAAAGTCTTGGCAGAAAATAATTTCCACAAAGACAGAAATTAGTGAAAAAAGTAAAGTGCTTAGTAGGAGGGATAAGAGTACAGTACATGTAGGTAGATGCATGGGCAGACTCAGAAAGAAAATTGCATCCTCCTGGTAATTTGAATCATTTTTATGGGGCATTTCTTTCAGATTTCCTTTGGCCAACCATTTTGATTTGCCTGGTTCTGATTCCTTATTTGGTGTGTATTAGAATCCTCCTGTGTGTACATGTACTGAAAGCCTCTCTCAGCCAAGATGAATTCCAGTGAAAAGGCCTATGGTTAGATTTGATCTCACTTCCCTTTTGACCTCCAAAGAGCTTTCCAGTCAGGAAGGTCTCCTTCGAAAGAGAAGAAAAAATATGGTTTCAACCTTTACCTGGAAAGGGTCCAGTTTCCTCTCTCGATTGTCCCATTACTGATATTTTGGAATTGCTGTCCACAAGCAATGAACTCCAACTGCATACCCAGGTGGTGGGGGGATATCTACCTCATGCCTCAAGCACACCATAAAACAATTATCTTTAAATAGTTCACTTGAAACCTCTTAGCCTGTTTACATATGCTGAATTACAATTATGTTTAGATTACCCATGAGGCACTAGACCACGTCAGCCACAAGCCCAGGCTCTTTTTCTCATTGATATAATTTGTAGAAGAAATAACATGACCTAATCTTGATGTTTTAGTAAACTTAGTGTTGGAGGGGTTGTAATTTCCTCAGTTCTCTCTCATTGCAACAAGAATTTAAGTGATGGAAGGACCAGCAATAGATGGGCCAGTGTTTGAGCTCTCTGTTATAGCTGAGAGATGTAATTTTTTTTTTTATTTAGAAAGTGAAGGAAAATACATCCTAAAGGCATAAGGGCATCCCAACCCAAAAGACGTGAAGAGAAGAGAGGCCCCCAGCCTAATTTTGGCTCCTCTTTTCACATGTTTTTTCTTCTCATCCTGGGCCTGCCCTATGTAAATTGGGCTAGGAAGGAGTGCTGTTTGTTTTACCTGAGGTCCGCATTCAGGTTCTCAGACCTTCCTTTGTTCTACTTTTGCATGCTTTTCCCTTCCTTGTCTTTTAGCCATCACCATTCTAGGCTCCTTTTTCCTATACTAGCTACCTAAAACCTAGGTTCAATAAAAGTAATACATATCTGTATTAATTAAGCCAACAAAGTTAAATTTTAATACTGAATATTATTTTACTGTCGAATGCGTCTCAGATCACATGAACTTAGACTTTATTTGGATTAGCTTCTATTTAAAAACATTTAATTTGTAAGTACTTATTTTTTAGTCAATTAAATGGAGATATTTTATACATTTAATTTAGATAAAACTATCTAGAGGGAAAACATAGATGTACACACAGACATAACAGCAGATATAACTAGAGATTTCATAGGTTCATTTCAAAACTTAGAAATTAAGCAAATATTATACTATAAACTTACTAGTTTATTAATAACAATAGTAATAAGTTAAATATGTTCAGATGACTAAGGCTTTTTGCTATTTGTGGAAAAGGCTTTTAAGATTTGTAGTTGTTCTTTATAAGTCCTTAATGAAGCAGTGATTTAGATCTTAAGGGAGACTTTTCAGCAGTCTGACTTTAAACAAACAAACAAAAAAATTATCATTTATTTATTTATTTACTTGGTTCCTGGTTCTACCAGATTAAGCTAAATAGGCTCAATTTCATGTCATTGTGGGATCTATTTACATTTCTGATTTCAGAGACTTGTAAGACAAAGACGGTTGCTCTTAATTCACCAAGGAACTGATCTGCCATCTAAATGATGTTAAAAGATTGATTTGCCCAATTACATTTAAAACATTTATATACTGGTGAGAACTTTTCCAACTCAACTGAAAGTCAAGAGTTCTATCTTCTAAAACTCTAGGATTCCATTTATTATGCCTGTCAAAGTTTATACAAGACCTTTAAAAAAAAAATTCTCTTTTTGAGTGCACACATTAAACCCAGAACAATTTACCCCAGAGCAAAACAAAATCTCCATTATTCTTTTAGAATTAGCTCTTGAATATCAGTTCCGTTTATATGTCATATTGTGTAGGCTCAGGCAATACTTTTGGTTTCTCTGAAAATATTTAAATAATATTGCCTGAGGGGCAGATTTTTATACCATGTATTATACCGGACAGTGAAAGTATTTTCCAGTGAGACGTGTGTGTGTGTCATAATATAGTTAGGCAAAAGAGATATAACCATCTGATACAAAGCCCATTCAAATACACTCAATTTTTAAAATTAATCTCAATTCTACCAACTTTTTACCATTAACTTTAGCTTCCATTATGACACATCACAAGCCCTCATCTTCTAAGGCAGAGGTCCCCAACATCCAGACCATAGATCTTTCTCTCTCTGTAGATAAAGCACATCAGGAGGTGAACTGCTCCAGTAGAGATAGTGAAGATTCATCTGTATTTACAGTGTCTCCCAATCATTGCCACTGAGATAGAAAATTATTAGGTAGTCAGTGAAGGATTAAAGCCTTGATTTCTCCTTTTAAAAATACAATTCTAATTTTCACTAATTTTTTTCTTTCAAGCATCTCACTCCATTAGACTATAACTGTACTTACTTGCTGTTCCAGTTCCTTGGTATTCAGAGGAATGCCTGCCTGGCCTGGAGGTCTCAAAAACCTTGAATGCTTTGAAAGGTTATTGCTGAACCATGAAAGACTCTAGGATTCTTTGCCTCTGGAAGAGAAGAATTCAATCCAGGTCCAGTGATGAGGCTTGATTACTCTGAGCTTTTGTGTAATACAATTTTATTAAAGTATAAAAGAGATAGAGAAAGCTTCTGACATAGACATCAGAAGGGGGTAAAAGAGTGCCCCCCTTTTCTTTTAGCCAAGTTTTATATAGCTACTAGCAAGCTGTTAATTATAGAAAGGAAATGTCTCAAAACTCAGAGTGGCACCAGGCCCCTCACCCACAGCATGCATTTTGAGATAACATTAGCACCAGGTGAGTCATCATTGAGTGTATGGCATCGGCCATAAAATGATTGACATGAATTTTAAAGAAAGACAGAGTCTAGGGTAAATATATAGTTCATTAACAAAGCTTAAGACAAATATTTCCACAAGAAAAACCCATTGGTTAGCTCACGGTTTTTTTTTTTTTTTTATATAATTTTTTTTTTTTTTTTTTTTTTTTATTGTTTTTGCCATACATTGTCATGATATCACCATGCGTTTACCTATGCTTCCCCTCCGGGTCCCCCCTCCCTCCTCCCTCCCCCCCGGGAAATCTCGCTGCACCAGTCCCGAGCATCAATCCTGGGCTGGCGATTGATTAGACACATGCCAAGCTCACGGTTTGAGAGAAATTGAGTTCAGGTGGAGCCAGGTGTCATCATGGCAACACAGAACTTTAAGAGAACTCTCTTTTGAAATTTATATAGAGAAGGGGAAAAAAATAACACTTGTTTGTTTCCTCCTGTTACTTAAGAGAGAGATTAAAAAATGTCTGATACTTGCAGCCTATTTCCTCCGTTTGGAGACCCCTGGCCTTCCTGCCTGTTATCCTCTCATCATGACAGGACAATCAGTAACTGATGTCCAACTTATTGAGAAATAAAACACCAGGTGAACCATCCTTAAACAATGGCCTGAGTGCACAAGAAAAAGTCGTTGTCTTAGGAAAACTTAATGACTGAGAGATTAAAAAAAAAAGGCCATAAAGTTGACAAACTATGCATCATGTTTTTTTAAACTGATTGATTGTTCAGGCATTGCATACATCAGTGCCCCAAGCCACCCAAAACGAACAGGTCAATAGTGGCAAAAATATAAACTGTTGTGATTCCCTCTGTTTTGGGACACTTTTCTTCCTCTCAGTGTCTGCGTGTCCGTGGATTACATTGTTTGGCTTCGTGGACAAGAGCTCAGATTCCCATTTCACCACAACCACTAAGCTCTGCCACGTGTCAGATCTATGGTAGCCTTAGAATCTCATAGGAGCACAAATCCTACTGTGAACAGGGATCTAGCTTGCATGCTTCTTGTGTGTGTGTAAAAGCCATTCAGCTGTGTCTGACTCTATGAAATTCTCTAGGCCAGAATAGTGGAGTGGGTAGCCTTTCCCTTCTCCAGGGGATCTTCTCAACACAGGAATTAAACCCACGTCTCCTTCATTGCAGGTGGATTATTTACCAGCTGAGCCACAAGAGGAGCCTACATGTTTCTTATGAGAATCTAATACCTGATAATCTGAGGGGGAGCTGAAGCAGTGATGTTAGTGTTGGTTTTTAGGTGCAAATACATATTATCATTAGAGGTTTGATTCCATGGCCTACATACTTTCCCAGAAGCTCAGTCATGTCTGACTGTTTGTGACACCATGGACTCTAGTCCACCAGGCTCCTCTGTCCATGGGGATTGTTCAGGCAAGAAGACTGGAGTGGGTTGCAATTTCCTCCTCTGGGAAATATTCTGACCCAGGGATCTAACCCACGTCTCCTGCATCTCATGCATTGACAGGAGGATTCTTTACCACCGTACCTCGTGGGCTTCCCAAAGCTTCAAGCTAAATGTACACAATATGAGTAAAAAAAAAAAATATGTCACTGGAGAGTGTCTTTGAAAATGGGGACAGACCAGGTTTGATGCTTGATACAGGGTGCTCAGAGCTGGTGCATTGGGATGATCCAGAGAGATGGAATCGGGAGGAAGGTGGGAGGGGGGTTCTGGAAGGGGAACACATGTATACCCATGGCGGATTCATGTCAATGCATGGCAAAACCAACACAATAATGTAAAGAAAATAAATTAAAAAAAAAGAATTTAGGAAGAAAAGAAAATGGGGACAGACCTAATGATGAGAAAGCAGAAGACTCTAAGACTGCCATCAAAAAGAAAGCTGCATTTAAAAGAAAATACCAAGAGTTCTACTTAAATTTTGGGTTCATTGCAGCAGGTGATTCACATTCTCCAAGCTCACTTTGTATAATATGTGGTGACAAACTATGCAACCTATCAATGAAACCTTCAAAACTGCTTCACAACATGAAGACCAAGCACCCCACAATAAAAGAAAACTTTGAAGTTTTTCGAAAGATCAAAGAAAGTGAACAGCAAGAACAGAAGCAATTATCAAAGGCCACCACTTAATCAAACGTGTCTGCACTGAGAGAATCATTCTTAGCGGCTAAGCACATTGCTAAAGCTAAGAAACCCTTTGCTATCGGTGAAGTGTTGATCCTATCTTCAAAGGACATTTGCCATGAACTTTTAGGAGAGGCTGCAGTTCAAAAGGTGGCACATGTTCCTCTTTTGGCTATCACTGTAACTAGAGGAATTGATGAAATAGAAGATGTGCTATGCTAAGTTGTTTCAGTTGTGTCTGATTCTGTGATCCCATTGACTGTAGCCTGCCAGTCTCTTCTGTCCATGGGATTCTCCAGGCAAGAATACTGATGTGGATTTTGGTGCCCTCCTCCAAGGGATCTTTCTGACTGAGGGATCATAGGCACAAAGGTTAGAGAGGATTAATGAGACACCATGATATACAATCTAGGTTGAAGAAATGTGTCCAGTTACATTGACAGTAAAACAGCAATTCTTGCTTTTGTGTAGTATATTTTTCAGGAAGATGTGCATTAAGCTATGTTATGTGCACACTACTTACCAATCAACACCAGAACTGCTATTCAAGTCTTTGAATGATTATATATCAAGAAAAATGAACTGGTCATTTTGTGGTGATACAGGCATGGATGGAGTGGCTGCCGTGACTGCACAGCTTTCTGGTTTCACTACTCATGTCAAAGAGATTGTTTTGGATGTGAACCTATGTACTGTGCCATCCATAGAGAAATGCTGGCTAGCCAAAATAATGTCACCTGAACTTAACGTTTTGTAGCATGTGATTAAAATTGTCAACCACATCACCTCTGTTCACACAACTCTGTGAGGAGATGAACACAAGTTACGCATCTTCTCTTATACATAAAAGTGAGATGGCTTTCTAAAGATAGAGTTTCTGAGTTATGAAAGCTGCTCTAAAGATTTCTTTCTAAAAAAAGTTACTACTGGTAGCACATTTCAGTGACACAGAATGAGTTGTAAAACTTGTGTAACATATTCAACTTGCTCAGGGAATTCAATCTGCCGTTTCAGGGGAGAATTATAATTTTGCTCAAGTCAGTAGATATAGTGGTTGCATTCAAAGCCAAACTAGAATTATGAAGTCGATGAGTGAACACTGGGATTCTTGACACATTTCAAACATTAGCAGAGATTTTGAAAGAGACTGTCAGGGCCTTCCTTTCCCAGCTGGTTCATGATCACCTATTTCAGATCTCAAAAGAGTTTAGCATTACTTCCCAATCACAAAAGAAAAAAAAAAAACTGTGAAGGAATGAGTTTGTGACCCATTTGTGAATAAGCCAGGTGAATCGATTTTGTCCATGTTAGAGGAGGATCAACTGCTTGAGATCACAAATAATGGTGATGTATGTTTGAGACAACTTCAAACCTCCAGATGGACGTTTTGGATGAACATCAAGGCAGAATATTCTGAGGTTGCCACAAAAGCACTGAAAAACATTCTTTCATTTACAACATCCTATCTTCATGAAGCAAGATTTCCTGTAATAGCAGCAACTAAAACGCAATTATGGAGTACACTGGACATAAGCAACACATTTTGGTTGTCACTGTCTCCCACCACTCCCAGCTGGGACTGTCTAGTTGTAGGAAAACAAGCTCAGAGCTCCCATTGATTCTGCATTATGGTGAGTTGTATAATTTTTTCATTATAGATCACAATGCAATAATAATAGAAATAAAATGTACAATAAATGCAATGTGCTTGAATCATCCCAAAACTTTCACCTCCCCCCATCTGTGGAAAAATTGTCTTCCACAAAACTGGTGCAAAAAATTTTCAGGACTGTCGTTTTAAGGAATCCAATATTTTTTTTTCTTTTTATCCCCCATTTTATTCATGTTTGTGTTCATTTCATATAAAACACTTTTCATTCCTCAGCAAGAGGCTGAGTCAAGGGACTCAATCCCTTTTGTCAGTATTTAACTTTAATAATTGATCTAAATATTACCCCAAGCAATTGTTTGTCAAGTATCTCTGTAATTTGTTTCCAGCCTTTTAAATATCATGCATGTGTGCTCAGTTGTGTTCAACTCTTTGTGACTCCATGGACCATAGATCACCAGCTCCTTTGTCCATGGAGGTTTTCAGGCAAGAATGGTGAAGTGGGTTGCCATTTCCTCCTCCAAGAGATCCTCTCTATCCAGGGATCCTGTGCCTCCTTCATAGGCAGGTGGATTTTTTATTATTGGGCCAACTGGGAAGCCCTTTTTAAATATAGATGCATATATTTAACTATATAGATAGGTAGATAAACAGATATTTTAAATGAGGGAAAATAGAGAAGTCTTGTTTAGAGCTCTTTAATGTTGAGGGGAGCAATAGGGGGTCCTTTGTCCCATATAACCTTAGTATTTGTTAAAACCTTTGTTTTAATCTCATTAATATTCTTTTCATTCATGTATCCTGTTTCTTAATAACTATCTAAAGATTTCCATTCTGTTGGGATGAGTTCCTTTAAAATTTTCACCTTATGAGAAAGAAGTCTTTTGACTTCGCCCTCAAGTTCTCTTTAATCCCCTGTTAGCAAACATAAATAACATTAATGAATCTAATGCTTTTATTAGCATCTATAAGCTCCATTGAGGGGAAACTGAGATCACAAATAAGACTTCCCAAACTATTTTGTGATATCATTGTTTGTGTTAAGTAAAGGAGTTCTTAAGATTATTTGTATTTTTTTGTATCCACCTTCTAACTTGATGTTTCCATAAATACCAATAAAACAACTGTTTACAATCAAATGTGTCTAAAAATTTACCAGTCTGGAAGTTCCTCAAATTTAAAGAATCCGTGTCTGGTCATCAAAGAGGAGTATCTTAATAGCTATGCAAACCAGTAAGACATCAGAGATGTGTACTTCACACAAGAGAGTGCAAAGGATTTAAATCTTATACTTAAAAGATGTAGAAAGTTTACTACCCCAAAATAGTCTAAGAAAGTAAAGGCTTTCATTGTACTGGAAGACACAACAAACTTTTAAACCCTTTATGGACTGGTATCCCTTATGACAAATTTCTCTAAGTATCAGCATAGCCAGACAGAAAGACCGTTCAGAATCCCAGTCTACTCGACTGACTGACAATGGACACTGTATATGTCCCTTCTAGATCGCAGACATCAATCTCTCAAAATGCAGAAACAATAAATCAAACAAAAAATCAAAATACTTAAGAAAACCATATAGAACATTTACATCTCAAAAATACAGAGAAAGACATGCAAGTTCCTCCTAGAAGGGACTTTGTTTATTTAAGGCCAAAATTTCTGAAACCGTGCTTTATTGAGCTGGCTTTTCCTAGCTGCAGACATAGAAAAATATTTTTGGAATGTCAAAAGAACCCCAATTCTATCATTTTTTTAGGTCTAGGTTTCCTTCCATTTCCAATTAAACAAGTACTTGTAGGAATACATTCTGTATATACATAATAAAATCTTCCCAGTGTCTTCAACTAGAGTAATTCTACTCAGAGTCTTTCAACTGGGCAAAGTCTTATCAGTTTCTTTGGGGCAACACAAGTGGCTCCTCTCAAAACTAATTTCAAGGAAAACCTACTCCTCTAGAGGGGAGTTTATCTACCACTGGAATGCAATTTAGGATTATCTGCAAATAATAAGAGATTCAAACCCAGGAGAGACTCACTAAAGATCTTCTGGATGCATCAAGGAGGGGGACAGGCACAAGATGCCTTTGCTGGGACCAAGGCTCCAGATTCTTATAGAGTTCAGGGGAAGGAGAGACGTTTGCTTTTGGTCACTTCCTTCATTGCCAAAACTGTCAACTGAAGAAAAGCACACAACCTAAACGTTGTGACTGAAGTTTTATTTGGGGACCTTACTGAGGAATTTAGCCCAGGAGACAGCCTCTCAGATAGCTCTGAGGAGCTACTCTAAATAGG
>ML661262.1:0-15750 GCA_007570785.1 Antilocapra americana | reverse complement strand
TATATATATATATATATATATATATATATATAAAACTCTAACATCAAAGATCACTGCTCATGACAAAACTTGTTCAATCACTCAGTCGTGTCTGACTTCTTGTAACTTTGTAACCCCATGGACTGCAGCACATCAGGCTTCTCTGTCTATTACAAAAATAGACATGATGATTGAAAGATTTTAGTGTATGGAAAATCTTTCCGTATGGAAAGATGCATGAATCTGGGCTCATTGAAATTTTCTTTTGATATGTATTTAATCTATATAGGGCCAGTACCCAAGCACAGAATTCTTTCTGTTTCCTTGATTCTGATTCTGAATTCTTCTCAGGATACTCTGTCAGAGGATGATAACTGATGTCATCATCAGGGACTGATGGTTGGATCCTTGTTTACTGAAACGAAAGGCAATCTTACCAGTACAGTTCTGTTCTCTTTTTAATATCCATCCACTTTGGTAAAAAAATTGTCAATTTATCTTGACTGGAGAGATACTAGATTTATTGATCGCCTCTATTATATATGTGCTTCCTATTTCATTAAGTTTCCAAATAATTTTATCATTTCTTTCTATTTTTTTTCTTTTTTCTGTTTTTTAGCTCATTGATTTCAGCCTACTTTTCAATACAAACACCTAAGTAGTTTTATGTACCACTACAACTGTTGTTGTTCAGTCACTCAGTCATATTCAACTCTTTGTGACCTCATGGACCACAGCATGCCAGGCTCCCCTTCCCTTCACCATCTCCCAGAGCTTGCTCAAACTCATATCCATTGAGTCAGTAATGCCATCCAACCATTTCATCCTCTGTCATTCCCTTCTCCTCCTGCCTTCAGTCTTTCCCAGCATCAGAGTCTTTTCCAATGAGTCAGTTCTTCACATTATGTAGCCAAAGTATTGGAGCTTCAGCTTCAGCATCAGTCCTACCAATGAATATTCAGGATTGATTTCCTTTAGGATTGACTGGTTTGATCTGTTTGGTGTCCAAAGGACTCTCAAGAGTCTTCTGCAAACCACAGTTCAAAGGCATCAATTTTTTGGTTCTAAGTCTTCTTTATGGCCCAATTCTCACATCTGTAGATGACCACTGGTAAAATCATAGTTTTGACTGCACTGAACTTTGTCAGCAAAGCAATGTTTTATAAAGCAAAGCTTTTTAAAACACTATCTAGATTTGTCATAGCTTTTCTTCCAAGGAACAAGCATCTTTTAATTTCATGGCTGCTGTCATACTCAACAGTGATTTTGGAGCCTATGAAAATAAAGTCAGCCACTGTTTCCATTGTTTCCCCATTTATTAGGATAAAGTGATGGGACCAGATGCCATGATCTTCATTTTTTTTGAATGTTGAGTTTTAAGCCAGCTTTTTCACTCTCCTCTTTCACCAAGAAACTCTTTAGTTCCTCTTCACTTTCTGCCATAAGGGTGATGTCATCTGCATATTGATATTTCTCCTGGCAATCTTGATTCCGTCTTATGCCTCATCCAGGCCAGCATTTCACATGATGTACTCTGCATATAAGTTAAATAAGCAGGGTGACAAAATACAGCCTTGCCATACTCCTTTCCCAATTTGGAATCAGTCCATTGTAAACAGCAATATTGCTTAGGAACCTGGAATGTTAGATCCATGAATCAAGGTAAATCAGAAGTGGTTAAACAAGAGATGGTAAGAGTGAACATTGACATTTTAGGAATCAGTGAACTAAAATTGACAGGAATGGGCGAATTTAATTCAGATGACCATTATATCTACTACTTGGGCAAGAATCCCTTAGAAGAAATGGAGTAACCTTCATAGTCAACAAAAGAGTCTGAAATGGATTACTTGGGTGCAATGATTGTGTAGTCATATTTTTGTAAGTAGTGTTTCTATTTTCTTCCAGCTTTATTTTCATTATTATTTCTCCTTCAACAATAGATTACTTACCAGTGTGTTTCTTAGCTTCATATGCATGGGGATATTTAACATTATATCAGTTTTTGGTTTTCTAAATTAATTGTATTGTTATCAGAGAATGTGGATTTTTTTTATTCTATTCCTTTGATATTTATTGGAACTCAGTCTCTGGTTTAGTATGTGGTTACTGTTCATAAATGTACAGTGTGTGCTTTAAGATATCATGTATTTTGCAGTTATTTGTTGCAGTGTTTTATTATATCTATTAGGTTAAATTTGCTGTGTTATTCCATTAGTTACAGGGAGAAGAGAAAGAATTTCCTACTATGATAGCGTGTTTTTTTCTTTTTTCCCCTCATAGCTGTGTGTCTCTGCTTTCTGTGTTTTTAGATGCATACAAATCAGTGGTGTGCTGGTAAGTGTTAGAAAATCAGTTTTCTGAAAAGAAAACGATGCTCTCATTTGTACTATTTGCTAATTTCTACCACTCCAGTGTTCTTGCCTGGAGAATCCCAGGGACGGTGGAGCCTGTTGGGCTGCCGTCTATGGGATCGCACAGAGTCAGACACGACTGAAGCGACTTAGCAGCAGCAGCAGCAGCAGCATAGTTCAGATGATCTCATCAAGCTATCAACCTAAGGTCACTAAGTGCTGATATGAGAAAATATTAGTTCTTGATTAAGTGAACATGTGTGTGTGTGTGTGTGTCTGTGTGTGTGTGTCTGTGTGTGTGTGTCTGTGTCTGTGTCTGTGTCTGTGCGTTGGCATGCTATTAATACCTCTAATCAAGCTTTCTTTTGTTAGTATTTACCTGGTATGCCTTTTTCTATTATTTCATGTTTTAATTTTGGGTACCTTCTATTTAAATGTTTCTTGTAAATAGCACATGGTTCGACTTTATTTTGTATCTATGTTTACCGTCTTTATATTTGTGACTTAAATTACTGAACTATTTTAATTGATTTCAATTATTTGATTTTGTGTTTTAATTTCCTACCTTTTTATTTCTCTTTTTTTTCTCTCTTCTCTTTTACTTAGTTTTTTTTTTCTCATTTTGCTTATTTGCATTCTGCTAGTTTGGAGAATAAAAAATATCTGTTTTTACCATTTTAATGGTTACTCTGGGCATTTTAACATGTATATTTAATCAAAATTGGAAACTTCCTTACAAAAAAAAATAGTTCCCACGAAAATGTTAACCTTGATAACTACCCTTTTGACAAAGTGAATTCTGTTTCCATGTGCTAAATGTTTTCTACTTTTATCCTGGCAAAGTTAAATTTCGAACAGTGAATGTTTGTTTACATATAATTACGTGTTTACCATTTTGTTATATACATTATTCCTTCTTGTATCTCAAAATACAATTACTGACCTTCAATAGCAGTTTTATTCAACTTAATTTTACTACTTCAACATCAGGAAGCATTTCAAATTCTCACAAGTTTTATCCAATATATTATTTCAATTGTATTTTTTTTCCTGAAAAGTAAAAATATGTCCTCTGTTTTGGACTACTGATTTTTCCTCATTCATAGTGAAATTGTAAGACAAAAAGTAGCATTTAAGATGTTGTGAAAGTCATTCAAATCACCTTGATTTTTATAGCCAATGTTTTTGGTTTTTTCACTTTTATTATTATAATAGGTCCTTAAGAGCATAATCAATAAAACATTTTTATGATATATACTCATATGATACATGGTTTTTTATACATGATTTTTTAAATTTTGCAACATATGAATACAAGAAAAAATTTAAATGACACTAAGTAAGCATGTCTGCTGATGCTCCTTTTCATATTACCTCATTACAAAAATTATATTATATTTATAGTTCATTTAAAGTTGTAATCTAGATTCTTTGTCGAATGCAGTTTAGGTTCTAAATTATATATATACATATCATCTCATAAGTATAGTGATGCTCTCTGTCAGAAAACAAAATAATTTGCAGTTTCAAAAATGTATACTTTTAATCTCCCCATGAAACCCAAAGAAACAAAAATAAAACGGTCTTTTAAAAGAATTTCTAATAAAATAGCTAATATGGTTTGCAGTAATTTTTTTTTAATAATTGAGGTTTAAGGAGGTAAACATTCCCTTTATATTGGTGTGTAAAGAGTCAACTTAGAAATAATTTCCTCAGGATCCATGTCATTAGGTTATTAGGTTAGGTTAATAAAGTTATTTTGTACATGATCTTTTAATAAAATGGTCTTCTGAATTTATATCTCTCTGGGGAAACTTGGCATCAATGATATATATGATCTAATATCTTTTATTTCTAGTTCAGTTAGCTTTTAAAGCCTGTGAAAAATATTCATTTTAATCTTCAGCATCAGCAAGTTTGTAAAGACTGATGGAGAAAAAAAGGATCGATATTCCCATATGACCCTCAATTTGGAAGTTCTACAACACTGCCTGATAGATTTAATCAAATCTTATCTGTCTTTGTTATATGTCAAGCAATTCACTACTGTAAATATAAGGAACATGTAATGAATAGCACCAATTTGAAGTAGTCATTATGGCTTTAAGCTCTGTATCCTTAAAGAGTGTGAGCCTGCATAATTTTTACCCAGAAGCAATTTTAAGTGGGAAATATAACATCAGTCTTTAAAACTAGCATGTGAATTAGAACCAATATAAACTTTAATCTATTCTGAATACCAGCTTCATGCATATAAATTTCGTTGGCAGCTTATGAAAGTAAAAGAGTTACAATGGTCTACGTTCTCATCAAACATATATCACAATAACAGATAAGTTGGTTTATGCTTGAAATTGAATGAATTATATTTCATATGATAAAAACTGAGCATATGGCAAATAAATATTTGGGTGTGATTATGAAGCAACACACATTCTATAGCATAATTTATCAGTTACAAAGGTCTCAGGGTTGCTTAACTAGACATATCTGCTTATCTGATTAACCTTAGAGAAAGTGATCTTTTTCTTTCTTCCTTCTTTTCCTTCTCTTTCTTTTCCAGAGAGTTGATGTAGCAAAATGAATTAGAATGAAAAATTACAAATGGAGAATTCATAAGCTATAATTCTGCAGTGACATTTTATTCTTTTATTTCTTACAGAAAGAAAATAGACATGAAACTAGCCCTTAATTCATTATCCCTTAATTGTTCCCTTTATCCCTGGAAGGGTTTCTTTATTCTTTTCCATCTATCTTAGGTCTACTCTTCTTCAAATATTAATGTTACATATTAATATTTATATTTCAGTGTTAAATACTATTACTAACAGTAGTGTTAATATTTATCTAAATAATGCATTTCATTCCAAACTGGTATCTTTAGCACAGTCTTTTTCTTAGATATGAGTTTGATTTTTTTCCAGGTACTCTGAATGTAGGGATTTTCTCCTAATGACATTGTAGGCTTCAGCAGAAAGCTGACACTTTGATCTTGGACTTCCCAGCTTCCAAAATGGTGAAAATAAATTTATTTTGATTAAGCCATTTAGTCCATGATGTTTTGTTATGGAAACTGCATGAGCTTCTAACACAAGGGAACAACTGCATGGATATCCCATAGACATTCAAACTGACCATGTGAGATTGGACAAAAATTACTCTCCCACCTCAATCTGTTTGTTTCCAAGTACACCTTATTATATGCAACAGTTCACATCAAGTTATGTAAAACAGAAATCTGAGAGCTACCCTTGATTTCACCTTTTCCCCTACTCATATTTGATTAATGATAAAATCCAAAGTTCCAAAGTTTCTATTTTATCATCAATTAAGATTACCTTACTTTCTTCATGTTTCTGCAATGACAACTGTGGTCCAAAGTCCACACTCTTTATTAATTCATTTTAATCTCTCTTTTGCCTGATTTGTCCCTTTCAAAGTTATTCCTCACAGTGAAGTTAGAGTGATTTTTTAAATGTACACTATATTCTTTAGGGAAGTTTTAAATCCACAGACAATTTGAGCAGAAAATACTGAGAGTTTTCATATATCCTCTTCACATACACATGCACATCCTCCCCCACCATAAAGTTCTTGAACCTGAGAGGTACATTTTTAAAAATACATGAACCAACATTGACACATCATTATCACCAAAGTATATAGTTTATAGCAGAGGTATTTCTCAGTGTATATTTCATGGATTTTTATAAATAAATAATAAAATATATGCAATATTATAGTTTCATACAGAATAGTTTCAGTGCTATAAAGATCATTTCCAGAATGTTATGTCTTTGAAATCTTACCTTTGCAGTTTGATTTCATTTACTTAATAATAAATACTTAAGATTTCTCCATGCTTTTTGTGATTGGATAGTTCATGTGTTCTCAGCACTGAAAAACTGAGATGAGTCACTGTTTGTGTGGATGAGTCACTGTTTATCCATTCAACTGTGGTAGGTAATTTTGGTTGTTTCAACTCATGGCAATAACAGCACTAAAAACTACATCCATATTGTATAGATGTACCACTATCCATTCACTTGAGGTAGATAAGCTTGGTTGTTTTTCAGTTTTGGCAATAATGAATAAAACTACTATAAACAAACACATGCACGTGTGTGTGTGTGTGTGTGTGTGTGTGTGTGTGTGTGTATGAGTTTTAAACTCATTAGGGTAAATACAAAGGAGTTCAAATGGTGGATTTTATAAAAAGAATACTTTTAAAAGAAACTGCCTTTCATACTATGTCCCACATTTCACAGATTTCTTATCTTTTCACCTTTATAGGTAAGATTTTTCCTCTCTTGCTCCTTTCAGGATTTTTTATCTTTGATTTTCTGTAGTTTGAGGAGGCTATGCTTACCTATACTATTTTGGGAATTTATCCTGCTTCATATAGTCTAAGCTTTCTGAATCTGTGGTTTGGTGTCTGACATTAATTTGGGGGATATTCTCAGTCATTATTGTTTCAAATATTTCTTTTGTCCCTTTCTTCTCTTTCTTTCTTTCATAAAGTTATATGTATATTACACTTTTTTTAAAAAGATTGAGTTATAATTAACATATATTTTGTTTCAGGTATACAATGTGATTTGATATTTGTATAAATTACAAATAATCACCAAACATCAATCACCACTCATAGCTAAAATATTTTTTTTTTAGTGGTGAAAGATTTTAAGACCAGCTCTAACAACTCTCATATATGCAATACAATGTTAACTATAGTCACCATGGTGTATGTTACATTTCCATGACATTTATTTTAGATATTACATCTTTAAAATTGTCCCAAATGCCTTGGATGTTCTGTTCTTTTTGTTTTCAGTATTTTTCTTCTTTTCAATTTTGGAGATTATTATTGAGATATCTTAAGACTCAGAATTCCTTTCCTCAGCCATGCCCAGTTTACTAATAAACACATCAAAGACAGTGTTTTTGACATTTAGCATTTCTTTTTTGTTCTTTATGAGGACTTCTGTCTCTGCTTACACTGCCCATCTGTTCTTGCATATATCTGCTTTACCCATTAGAACCTTTAGCATATTAATTATACTTGTTTTAAATTTCCAGTGTAATAATTCCAACTTCTCCTCCATGTCTGTTTCGGATGTTTGCTTTGTCTCTTTAAATTGTATGTGTGTTTGTGTTTAAGTTTATGTTTGTTAGGCCTTGCAATTTTTGTTTTTAATAACAGAACACGATGCATTGGATAAAGGAACTTCTCCATAAAGACCTTTAGTAATAAGGTGGTGAGGTATGAAGGGAGGGGATGAGGTATGAGGTGGTGAGGCATGAGGAGAGGAGATCTAATACAGTCCTGGATTAGATGTGAGTCTTTTAGGGAGTTTATGTCTCTGGACTGCAGAATTCACAAGTGTGTTTTAGTTAGTTTTTTTTTCTCACCTTTCAAATGGGACATAATTGCTAAAAGGGGCAGGAATTGGGTATTTCCCTTCTCCTAGGTCAGTTAGCCTGCTTCAGTAGGTTAGACTGTAACTAGTTCCTCCTACAGGCAAGCCTTGTTTAAAAAAAATAGTGCACTGGTGTATTTCAAAATAATTTATTTTCCCTTCCCTACCCAGAAGCTCAATTGATTTTTTTTTTCTTTACATTATCGTGTTGGTTTTGCCATACATTGACATGAATCCACCATGGGTATACATGTGTTCCCCTTCCGGAGCTCGATTTTTACTGTAACAACTGAGTCAAATGCTTGGAGGTAAAACTCAAAAAATTGTACCTCCACATGATTATGTTGCCACAAAGTTTTTATTTGAGAACCGTCCTCTCTGAGTCCCCAGCAATTCATCCCTTACAGTTCAGGTTTCCCAGGAGTGATTCCTGTGGCATTTTCTGCTCATGTGTCTAATCAGGTAAGCCATGACTCCCTATATTTGTCTGTTTATTTCTCTAATCTTGGGGGCAGCGGTTACTCTGTGTCCTCATCTCTCCTATGAATTCAAGATACTATATTTTTAGTCTGTTCAACATTTTATCTGTTGTTAGGGTGGAGTGGTGCCTTAAAGCTTCTTTTGTGTGTGTGTGTGTAAAACTGGAAATAGGAAATTGGCATTCTTTTTAAAAAATATCAAATATTTTCACTGCTTGTAATAGGAAAGTAACTGACTTTTGTATATTAACCTTGTATTCTGCAACCATGATCTTGTCATTAATTAGTTCTGAAAGTTTTTGTTTTTGTCAAGTGTTTTACATTTTCTACATAGACAATTGTTTTATCTGTGAATAAAGACAGCTTTATGTATTCATTTAGAATATTTAAACAGCTTATTATTTTTTGTCTTATGCATTAGATAGAACTTCCAGTATGTTATTGAAAAGAAATGGTGTGAAGGGACTTCCTTGTGTTTTTCCTGATTGTAGGAAAAAAGCTTCTAGTTTTTCATCCTTAGCTATAATGTTAGTTATAGATATTTGAGTAGATATGCTTTATGAAGTTGAGGAAATTCCCGCTATTTTTAATTTGGTGAAAGTTTAACCATGAATGGGTACTGTTTTCTGTCAAATGACTTTTCTGCTTTCACAGTGATGTGATCATGTGAATTTTCTTATTTTGTCTGCTCATGTGATAGATTAACTGATCTTCAGATGTTGAACTGACATTGAATATTTGGAGCAAATTTCATTGGCTATATATATATATATATATATCAGGGCTTCTTTTTGTAGCTCAGTCGGTAAAGAATCTGCCTGCAATGCAGGAGACTTGGATTTAATTTCTGGGTCTGGAAGAAACCCTGGGGAAGGAAATAGCAGCCCACTCCAGTATTCTTGCCTGGGAAACCCCATGGATCAGAAGAGCCTGGAGGGCTACAGCCCATGGGGTTGCAAGAGTCAGACATGACTTAGCAACTTAACCACCATCATATATATGTATATATATCATATATATCATGTGTTTTGGTGTATGTTTGGGGGAAGTAAGTAGACATGAAAAGCTGAAGACAATAATGTTACACCTCATTTGGCATTTCAGTTATGCTGTGCCCATGGCCAGAGAAACTCAAGTCATTTTGAAGAGCTTTTCAATTCTTTGCTCTTCCTGACTCCATTTCTCTTTTTATAGCCCTAGAATTGAGCAGCCTTTTGTGCTCTTTAATTCCTCCATCTTTCTAGGTCTGATATATATAAGCATCATTAAAATAGGGTTCTGATCAAGAAAAACATGAGAATTTGGAGAAAACAAAATGTGGGGATTATATGAGTCTTCCTAATACTAAAATCAGGTTTGCAAGTTTTCCCCTCTTATTCTCAGTTGTTGTTGTTTTTTCTCTTTCTTTTTTAAGTTTTTATTGGAGTATAGCTGATTTATAATGCTGTGTTCATTTGAAGTGTACAACAAAGTGAATCAGTTATACATATACATAGATCTACATTTTTTAGATTGTTTGGCCATACAGGCTGTTACAGAGTATTGAGTAATATTACCTGTGCTTTATCTATTCATATCTATTTTGTAATATATAGAAATTTCTCAATCTCTCAACTTATTCCTCTCTCTTTTACACTCTGGAAACCTTAAGTTTTTTTTTCTTTCTATACCCATGACTGTATTTCAGTCTTATAAATAAGCTCATTTGTATCTTTCTTTTTTTAGATTGTACATATGAGTGATATCATATATTCATTTTTCTGTGCTTACTCACTTCACTTAGTATGACAATCTCTATGGTCATTCATATTGCTGCACATGGCATTATTTTGTTCTTTTTATGGCTGAGTAGTATTCCACTGTATGTATTACCACATCTTCCTTATTTTTCTATTGATGGGCATTTAGTTTGCTCCCATGTCCTAGCCATTGTAAATAGTACTGAAATGAATTATGGGGTGTATGTATCACTTTTCTGATTGTTAAAATTTTAATTGGATGATGATTGTTTTACAGTGGATTGATTTCTATTGTATGCCAAATTATATATACGGGATGCTTCACAAATTTGCATGCCATACTTGCATGGGGGCCATGCTAATCTTCTCTGTATCTTTCCAAGTTTTGTTTATGTGTTGCTGCAGTGACCAGGCATGTATCTTTTTGAACTATGGTTTTCTTCAGATATATGCCCAGGAGTGGGATTATCATATAATTTGTTAGTTCTATTTTTATTTCCTAAAGGGACTTTCATACTGTTCTCCATAGTGGATGTATCAATTTACATTCTCACTATTAATAGTAGAGTTTCCTTTTCTCCACAGAGTCTCTTAGATTTATAATTTGTAGATTCTTTGATGATGGCCATTGTGACTGGCCATGCATTTCTGCATTTGCAGAAATGCAAAATGTTTGTCTGAGGAGGCCTTACAAATAGTTGTGAAAAGAAGAGAAGAAAAAAGCAAACAACAAAAGGAAAGATATACTCATTTTAATGCAGAGTTCTAAAGAATAGCAAGGAGGGATATTTGTACTCAGTGATCAGTGCAAAGAAATAGAGGAAAACAATAGAATGGGAAAGACTAGAGATCTCTTCAAAAAATTAGAGATACAAAGGGAACATTTCATGCAAAGATGGGCTCAATAAAGGACATACATGAGGGCCTAATAGAAGCAGAATATATTAAGAAGAGGTGGCAAGAATACACAGAAGAACTGTACAAAAAAAGATCTTCATGACCCAGATAATCACAATGGTGTGATCACTCACCTAGAGCCAGACATCCTGGAATGTGAAGTCAAGTGGGGCCTTAGAAAGCATTACTATGAACAAAGCTGGTGGAGGTGATGGAATTCCAGTTAAGCTATTTCAAATCCTGAAAGAGGATGCTGTGAAAGTGCTGCACTCAATATGCCAGCAAATTTGAAAAATTCAGCAGTGACCACAGGACTGGAAATGGTCAGTTTTTATATCAATCCCTAAGAAAGGCAATGCCAAAGAATGCTCAAACTACCTCACAATTGCACTCATGTCACATGCTAGTAAAATAATGGTCAGGATTCTTCAATTCGGACTTCAACAATATGTGAACTGTGAACTTCCAGATGTTCAAGCTGGATTTAGAAAAGCAGAGGAGCCAGAGATCAAACTGCCAACATCTGTCAGATGATAGAAAAAGCAAAGGAGTTCCAGAAAAGCATCTACTTCAGCTTTATTGACTATGCCAAAGCTTTTGATGTGTGTGGATCACTACAAACTGTGGAAAATTCTGGAATAGATGGGGACACCAGATCACCTTACCTGCCCCCTGAGAAGTCTGTATGCATGTAGAAGCAGCAGTTAAATCCAGACATGGAACAATGGTTTGGTTACAAATTGGGAAAGGAGTATGCCAAGGCTGTATATTGTCACCCTGCTTATTTAACTTATATTCAGAGTACATAATGAGAAATGCTGGGTTGGATGAAGCACAAGCTGGAGTCAAGATTGCCAGGAGAAATATCAATAACCTCAGATATGGAAGAAAACAAAGAGGAACTAAAGAGCCTCTTGATGAAAGTATCTAACATCAGAAAAATTATTAATGACATGCCAATAACATATTCTCTTGATTATTTTAGTTTTATACTTAACATTGAAACCAGTTAGTGGACATCCTTCTACACTGCTCTACTTTTTGAAGTTGTTTTAATATTTCTGGATTCCTAGACTCTTCACATAAGTTTAGTATCAGCTTGACAATATCTAAAAAGCTCCCATTGAGAGAGGGGAGAAGAGGGTGTGATGCATGGAGAATAACATGGAAACTTGTATTATCCTATGTAAAATAGATAGCCAATGTGAATTTGTTATATGTCTCAGGGAACTCAAACAGGGGCTCTGTATCAATGTAGAGGAGGTGGGATGGGCAGAGAGGTGTAAGGGAGGTTCAAGAGGGAGGAGACATATGTATACCTATGGCTGATTCATGCTGAGGTTTGACAGAAACAAAAACAATTTTGTAAGGCAATTATCCTTCAATTAAAAAATAAATTAAAAAAAGTTCCCATTGAGATTTACTGTAACATCTGTAAAATATGTAGTGATTCCCCTTGATTCCCTTTTGATTGATATTGGTAGTTCACATCTCTTCTTCCTTTTTTTAATTGAAGTCTTACTGAAAATGTTTCAATTCTATTATTTTTTTTTCTTTTTCAGTTCTCGAGTTTCTTTTTTTTCCCCTCCCTTTTATTGTTTTTGTCATACAATGCCATGATATCACCATGGGTTTACATATGCTCCCCCTCCAGAGCATCACTTCATGGCAAATAGAGGGAAAACAGTGGCTGACTTTATTTTTGGGGGCTCCAAAATCACTGCAGAGGGTGATTGCAGCCATTAAATTAAAAGACATTTGCTCCTTGGGAGAAAAGTTATGACAAAGCTAGACAGCATATTGAAAAGCAGAGACATTACTTTGCCAACAAAGGTCTATCTAGTCAATGCTATGATTTTTCCAGTAGTTATGTATGAATGTGAGAGTTGGACTATAAAGAAAGCTGAGCACTGAAGAGTTTATGCTTTTGAACTATCGTTTTGGAGAAGACTCTTGAAAGTCCCTTGGACTGCAAGAAGATCCAACCAGTCAGTCCTAAAGGAAATCAGTCCTGGGTGTTCATTGGAAGGACTAGTGTTGGAGCTGAAACTCCAATGTTTTGGCTACCTGATGGGAAGAGATGACTCATTTGAAAAGACCCTGATGTTGGGAAAGATTGAGGGCAGGAGGAAAAGGGGATGACAGAGGATAAGATGGTTGGATGGCATCACCAACTCAATGGACATGGGTTCAGGTAGACCCTGGCAGTTGGTGATGGACAGGGAGGGCTGGCATGCTGCAGTTCATAGGGTCGCAAAGAGTCAGATAGGACTGAGCAACTGAATTGAACTGATACACTTATTTTTGTCTATTTCTTTTAAATATTGAGTAAGTTTTTCCAAATCTCAAAATACACTTTTTAACCATGTATTTCTCTCTTTCATTGTCAATTTTTGTCTCATATATGAGAAAGTTCCATCATAAACAGATATATATTCGAAACGGTTTTGTTCTTGACATGTTAACATTTTTATCATTATGGAATATCCCTTGGGTGAATGTCACAAGACTCTGTGACTCTCAGCTTAAACATGTGGTCCCTGGGCTAGGAATGAAGTCTTCCTCTCATGATTCCCATACCTGTGTAACGTATCCAGAAAGAAACCACATCATTTTGCATTCACATTGGGATCAAGACAGAGCAGGACAGCTCAGAATTGGAGTCTCTCTACCAAGCCAGTCTTCAGATTTCTCAATCTAGCTGTTCTGGATGTGGGCAGCAGGAAGTAGCCTGGAACCCAGTGAGCCAAACAGGCTCTGCAGATGGCATAAGGAGGAGGTTGCACTCAGCCCCTGGCCTTAGTGTCTCAAAGACCCCAGTAGCAGAAATGGAGCTCAGTATCCATGACTCCAACACAGTGTCTGCTTCTCAGGCTGCACCTTGCCAAGACCTCAGCAGGGAGTGTGGGGAGGATGATCGGTATGGTGCAGAGAACTTTCGGTGCATCTCACACAGTCTCAGTGGCACCACTGTCTCAGAGAGGGAGGAGGTCCCAGTCTCTTCCCACAGTTTTCATTAATCAAGCATGAGGAAAAAGCCTTTGGAAACCCGGCATCATTGTTCCAGCTCCTCTTCCTTCCCTGTCATCCATAATCCTCCTGTATTTCTCCTTTGGTCCCCGACTCTACCCACCCCAACCACAGTTCCTGTCCCCAGATGTCTTGATGCCCAGCATGGCAGGGGAGTCCCATAGACCCCCAGGAATTTCAAGGAGTATCCAGCAGTTTCTGGCTATGTGTGACAGGGGTGAAACTTCCAAAGGGGTCAAGTACACAGGAAGGACTTTGGATTACTGAAGTCTCCTGCACTGTTCCAGAACAGATACCTCCTGGGGCATGCTCAGAGGCAAACCAGCATATTGGGGCCAGATTCCTGACTATTCCAGGGTACCAAGCCTCAGGTAATCCACACTGCCACACTACCAGAAAGACACCAGGGCCTTCAGGTTCCTCATGCTCAGTCCTGGGGAGATCTTTTCCATTCACCCTCCCACCCTCCTGTTGTTTACCCTGTGTTGCCACCATCAAGCAGTCTTCGTGTACCCCTGAGATCAGCTTGGAATTCAGGTCCTGTTTCAGGGTTTTGAGCCCCTGGTCTTTGAAGAGTAGATATGCCCCAGATGATGACTGGAGGCAAAGCAGTTATGCCCTGCCATCTAGGCACAGGAGGACAGGGAGAGAGGAGTTTCTGTTTGTCTTAGCAGATGCCCCTGGCAGAGAACAGATCAGGGCTAGAGCCCTGCAGCACAGCAGGTGGTAAGGGTCACCCCTTTCCTCTCCTAGAGCCACAGCTTTCTCTGTTAAACTGTACTGCAGCAGAGTTGGTGCCCTGCATCACTGCCAAGGTTGTGCAAATCTTATCTCAACACAGAGTTGGCAGTTTCTCCCAGGGGTGCCAGGAACCCCTAAGGAGACCTGGCTCTTTGAGGAAATATTTGAAACTACAATTTCCATTCACCTAGTATAAGGAAGCAGCTGCTGTTTAGGGTTTTATTTGATCCACTTTAAAGATGAATCCATGTTACTCTGGACACTAGCCATTCCTTGGTATCTTAGGGTCATCATTTTATTCTTGAGTACTCTAAGTCCTCATATTCTGTTCCCTGTTAAATTATCAACTTCTATGCTTTGTTTTGGCAACCTATCCCTATTACCTGACCTTCTGTCTTCTCCATCCCTCATCTGTGGAGTGACATGTAGCCCTGTAGTCTTGGTCCTGAACACATCATTCAAGCTAGCCCACCTGCCCAAACTGTCACCCTTCCCTCAACCCCCAAACCTTAGGCCTAGAATATGGGGCTGCCAACATAACATTTGCTCTTATGAACAGATGGGAGTCAGGCATACTAACATACCCTCCTGTCCTCAGCAGCACAGCCATTGTTGCCACTTGCTCAGTCACCACTGTATACCCTCAGAGTCAGCTGAACTATTTTAGGGCCAAACATACTGTTTTTGTTAAGTATTTTTCATTAATAAATCTATAAGATAGTTCTATTTTTTTTGAAATCCTTTTTAACTCACTTTTCCAGATAACATAGGTGCTTCAGATTTCTTATGATTAGTGCATTTGTGGTGTATCTTTTACTATCCTTTTACTTTGAGACTATCTTATTCTCTATCTTTAAAATGTCCTCATTATAAGCATATAATCTGGCAATTAAACCTTGCTTTCACTTTATCTATCTTGATAATTTATGTGGGTATTTACATGATGTATATTAAATATAATTATTGCTATTTTGGATTTAAGACTAAGATATTGCTTTTGATTTGTCTCATTTGGCACTTGTACCTCTTTCTACCATTTCTATCTCTTCCTTGGTAAATCTGGATTTTGTGTGTGTGTGTGTGTGTGTGTGTGTGTGTGTGTGTGTGTGTG
>SRVM01010916.1:0-13373 GCA_007570785.1 Antilocapra americana | reverse complement strand
GATCATGTCAGTTAGAGTGGGTGTGATGTCAGATAGAGGGGTAGTGCTGTCATCCACACAGGGCTCCTGATATCTCATTAGTGGATATAATGACATAGACATAGTGAGTGTGATGTCACAGATAAATTGCCTGTGATTTCACATGCAGCGTGGATGTGATGTCATAAAGTGGATGAGACATCCTATAAACTGGGTGTGACGTCATGATTACAGTGGATATGATGTCATACAGTGGACATGGAGTCCTAAGTGTGAGTGTCATATCGTGCATACACCTGATTTGGTGTTTGAAACACTGGAGTGAGATGTCATCAAGAGGGGATATGAGGTCATAGAGAGCATACGATATGACACAGGTACTGGGTGTGATGGGCATAGAGTGGGTGTGATATCATCTGTACAGTGGGTGAAATGTCACTGATACTGTGGAAGCGATGTCAGATAGAGCGTGTGTAATGTCCAAGAGAATGGGTAGGGAAACCCATATACTGCATATGATGTCATACATATATTGGATATGATATGCATACATGCAATGTGTGTGATATCATCGAGAAAATGTTGGTTGATGATGCAGTCGAGTGGGTGCAATGTCATAAATACTGTGATTAAATGTCATAAAGAGTGAATGGGATGTCGAGTCTAGTGCATGTGATGTGATACATATGTCCAGTGTGATGACACAGGTATTGGATGTGCTGTTATTTGTATAGAAGTTATGATGTCATATCCAGTTGATGGGACTTCACATATAGTGGGAATGATGGCATGAATACAGTGCAAGAAATTCAGTGGTGTGGTATGAGAATGAGTGGATACGATGTCATAAAGAGCCCATAAGGCGGCACAGATACATTGGGCACGATGTCATAGATAAGGTAATTGTCATCTAACATATACAGTGTGTTTGATCGCTCAGATTGATGCAGTATCACAAGTACAGAAGATATGATATCATATAGCTTTGATGAGACTTCATATACTTAGGGGGTGACGTCATGAGTAAATTGGATGTGATGTCATAAATATAGTGGTGTGACATAATAAAGAGTGGATGTGATAGCATATTGAGTACGTATGACATCATACACATAGAGGGTGTGATGTCATACGTATTATGGTTTTGATGAAAGTATACAGTGGAGATCATGTCAGATAGAGTGGGTGTGATGTCAGATAGAGTGGTTGTGCTGTCATCCCCACAGGGCTCCTGATGTCTCATTAGTGGATATAACGTCATAAACATAGTGAGTGTGATGTCACAGGTAAATTGCCTGTGATTTCACACGCAGCTTGGAATTGATGTCATATAGTGGCTTGGACATCATACAGAGTGTGTGTGACGTCATGATTACAGTGGATGTGATGTCATACCATGCACATGGAGTCCTAAGAGTGGGTGTGATATCATGAATACACCTGATTTGATGTTTGAAACACTGGGGTGTGATGTCATAAAGAGGGGATATGAGGTTATAGAGAGCATATGGCGTCATACAGGTACTGGGTGTGATGGGCATAGAGTTTGTGTGATATCATCTGTACAGTGGGTGAAATGACACTGATACAGTGGAAAAGATGTGCTCCAGCCGCTAGCTGCTCGCAGTCGCTCTGGCCTGCAGAGCAATCAAAGGGGGGTCCGAATCTACCTCAGAACGGATGAAAGGTTGGGACAAGAGACGCGAAGAATGGCAGCAAGACAAAGGTTCTGATCAAGCTGCAAAACTTTATTGAGCGCAAGGCGATTATATATGGGGAGGAGGGGAGGGAGTGGGTAAAGGAAGGGGGGAGTTCTGACGGGCATGTAGGGAATACGTGTCTTGTGGGCGATTGGCCTGTCGGATATATGTTTGCCGCATGATCCTTTTGGTGATTTGCCAGCTGAATGTATAGCTAGGGGAGGGAGTTGGAAAAGGAAGGGAGGAGTTCTGACGGTCATGTAGGAAATACGTGTCTTGTGGGCGATTGGCCTGTTGGATATATGTTCACCGCATGATCCTTTTGGTGATTTGCCAGCTGAATGTATAGCTGGCAAGTAATCAGCGCCTTATATGGCAGCAGGCTTGGAGTGTTCCGACCGTAATGGCTCTGGCTGATCGCATCAGCCGGCCGGGCCCCAACATCTCCCTTTCTGTTTTTTAATGCGAGGAGTCTGGTTTTGTTTGGACATTGACCAGGTAGGGGAGGCAGTGGCCAAGCTCCTCCTGAGCTCTGTGTAGAGCTTAAATGGCACCCTTTTTTGGAGGGGAGGATTTGGGTGTCAACCTCCATGCAAGCTGGCTTACCTCGCAGGAGGCTCGAGGGTGGCCTCTTTGGTGGAGGCCCCTCCTTGCGGTACTTTGTCACGCACCTAGCGGTGTCCATTGCAGCAAATGTGCCGCAATGCAGACTCTCAAGAATCATGCATCTCCTGTGGGAGAGGGCCTTGATAATTTCCATTGTCGAGCATTTCCAACTGGTGATAGTGAATCTGGATGGGTCTCCCTAGTATGTCGTTAAGCTGGTCTTTGACAAGTGTCATGACACGCCTCAGAACCCAGGGGGCAAAGGTGAGAAGCAGGAGGACAGTGATCAAGGGCCCAAGAAGGGAAAGGAGATAGGGGAGTAGTCCATTAAGGCCTGTCAGAAAGGGATTCTCTATTAGCGTTTTCCTTCTTTTTTCTAGATCATCTTGTAGCGTTTTTATTTTATCTCAGACAATGCCGGATTTGTTGACGTAGAAGCAGCAGCGTTCCTGTAAGGCAAGGCAGATACCTCCCTGTTCTGCGGTGAGAAGATCTAAGCCTCATCTGTTTTGAAGGACTACTTCTGCTAGGGAGTCTAGTTGATCTTGGATATCACTAATGGTGCTGGATATGTCCTGAACATCATCAAAGAGCTGCTTAGAGAGCTGTGAATATGAATCAACTGCATATCCTAGGCCTGCAGATCCCGTAGCTATCGCTCCAGAGATTCCTAACCCAGGAAGCAAGGGGATAATGGCTAGGGCTCTTTTGTGCCATCCCGCAAGGTGGTCAAAAGTGGGAACGGGAACGGGCTCATTTCCTGGAATGATATCTATGTCTGGTAGCAGGGTGGCTAGGGTGCACAGCCCTGTCCATGAGGGGGATAGGGCGGTATAGGCTTGATTTTTTCCGCAAACGAATGCCTTTCCTGGTCCGGGGCATAGGAGGGTGGTGTAGCTAGAGGTATAGTTAAACACAGAGCTACAGTTGGTAAAGGCAGCGAAACCAATGGGGATATCTGTGGAATCATTGCGCGGGTGTTTGTAGATACAGGGGGAGAATGAAAACAGTGTAGGTTGAACCCTGAAGGGCAGGCCGAGAGTGCAGTTTTGGTCAATGGTGTTGAGGTTTGATGTATTAACGGAGACAGCCAGGGGCATGGGAGTGCCTTGGCTGAGACATAGCCAGCAGTCTTGGGCTAAATTGGGGTTAGAGGTGTTAAGCGCCCGGTGGGTGGCTGTCAATATGTCTATTGTTTGGGGGTCTAGGTCTGTTCCCTGTGATTTGGGGAGTGCTATAGGGTGGTAGGAAAGCTTTGAAAATTGTCTATCAATGAGATGTTCTATCTTTTTTTGAACGATAATCTCTCTCACCCTGTCCTGGGGCCCACCTCCATCAGAGATGTGAATAGGAGCAAACTGTTCCCAGCATACCGGCTGTCCCATTGTGCCCTTGCACCCAGCCTCTAGGTATGGGCTGGAGCCAACGGGTGAGGTACGGGTGATTCCCCCCGTTTTAGTTTTTTGGAGTATGGCAGTGAAAAATATTTGATTGTCATATGTGCACTCTTGAGTCTCATGATAACAGGAAGAGTGCATTGTCTCTTGAAATCCATCGGTTTCGCATTTTTTGGGGCAAGGACCTGGCCTGCCATTGATGGCAGATATAACAGGGGGTTTTGGTACACAGCGCCAGTGAACCTTACCACTTCCAGGCCTAGTCACCTCACGTGTCAGAAAGGCCGTTTTGGTGTCACAATCAACTTTTAAGGTCCAAAATGTTGGATCTGCGTAATGGTCGACGTCGATTCCTCCACGGGATTCGCATGGTGGTCCAAAAAGGGTGAGGTATAGTTGTGGCTTGGGAGGTGTTGGCCGGAGCCCTCCATCTATTGTTTGGCATAGCAGTATTGGTAACAGTAGTGGGAAAAGCCAATGAGGATGCATATGGTCTGAAAGAGAAAAGAGGAAAAAGGGGGTTTTCCTCAGGGCACATCATCGTTCCCTGGGATGTGATTAATGTTATTTTGGGGGGGCCCGATGGTTGATGTGTCGTATTAGCCTTTCAGGTAGCCACCGTGGGCCGTCTTCTTTTTGGTCATAAATGCAGGCTGAGCCTCTTCCCCAAATGAGGACGGGGTCTGGGCCCTTCCAGGCGAGAGTGAGGGGGTCGCGCCACATGACTGTGACCTGTTGGCTAGAGGTTTGTGGATGCCAGTGGCGGTCAGCCGCTGAGTGTCCCTGAGAGTCTAGGGTGAGGAAATTGAGTTGGAAGAGTGCATGGTTTAGAAGGTTACGAGGATGTTGTTTTGTGAACCTGAGGGGTGAATGTGTCAGGCGGTTGATTGAATTTTTTAAAGTCTGATGAGCTCTCTCTATAATGCCTTGTCCCTGGGGATTGTAAGGGATGCCTGTGATATGTTTGATCTGAAGCCGTTGGCAAAAAGTCTGAAAATTTTTTCCAGTATATCCTGGGCCATTGTCTGTCTTGATAGTACGAGGTTTGCCCAAGATAGATAGGCAATGAATCATGTGAGATATGACATTTTTTGATGCCTCACCTGTTTGTAGGGAGGCAGCTATGAACCCGCTAAAGGTGTCAATAGTAACATGAATGAACTTAAGTTTTCCAGAGGCCGTTAGGTGAGTTATGTCCATCTGCCAGATGGCATTTGGGGTGAGTCCTCGGAGGTTTTCTCCCAGGTGAGGCACAGGTGCCGAGGGGACGCAATGGGGACAGGCCTTGACAATTTCTCTAGCTTGGTCTCTTGTGATTTTGTAAATCAGGCGAAGGGTATGGGCATTTAAATGGTGTAAGGTGTGGGCTTGTGTTGCCTCAGTGATAGGGTCTGTGAGGACAGAATAGACAGTTTGTGTAGCGGTATCTCCTAGGGCGTTGCCCTCAGTCAGGGGTCCGGGAAGGTCAAGGTGGGCACGAAGGTGTCCAATGAAAAAGGGGTGTTGTCTTTGTAAAATAAGAGCTTGTAACTTAGCAAATAGAGGAGCGGCATTTGTGGAAGGTTTGATGAAGGGGACGGTTTCTAACAGGGGGACTGACTGAGCTATGTAGGCACTGTCGGTGTAGAGGTTGAATGGTTGGTTGGCAAGCTAGGTAAAGACTTTGAGGATGGCGAATAGCTCTACAAGTTGTGCAGAGGTATAGGGAGATTTTGTTGTGAAGGTTTGTCCATTGAGAACATAGGCAGCCATGCCATTTGAAGATCCGTCAGTAAAGACGAGGGCGGCTTTGGGGAGCGGAGTTGTTTTAGTGATTTTAGGGAAGACAAATGGATGGGTCTTAGCGAACTGAATAATGGGATCGCTAGGGTAATGGTTGTCAAGGTTTCCTGTGAAGGAGGACAGCGCAGTAGCCCATTCATCGGAGGTTTGTAAAAGCCAATTTGATTGGTCTTGTGTGTAAGGGATAATTATTGATTCTGGGTCTTTACCAAACAGCTGGCGACTGGTGGAGCGCCCCTTTATAATTAGCGTGGCAAGAAGGGAAGGGTAAGGCAATAGGACTCGAGAGGGGGAAGCTGGGAGGTGGACCCAAAGGAGGGGTTGACCGTTTTTTGAGGGATCTGTTGTCTTTGGTTGCCAAAAAACTCTGGTAGTGGTATGTGTTGTAGGTAGTAAGAGGTATATTAGAGGCAGGCTGTAAGAGATCTGTTGAGCAGTTTGGTTTTGGATAGCCTTGTTGATAATGTCTAGAGAGTGTTTTGCCTCAGGCGTGAAGACATGAGGAGACAGGGGGTCTGAATCTCCTTTGAGGATATTCTTAAGTGGGAGGAGGGCCTCTGTGGGCAGTTTTAGGTTCGGCCGAAGCCACTGAATGTCTCCAAGAAGTTTTTGGAAGTCATTAAGCGTTTTTAGCCTGTCTGTTCTAAGGCGGATACGAGGGGTAAATATATGCTGATGGCAAAGTTCAAATCCTAGATAAAAGTATGGTCGGATGTTTGTACTTTATCGGGGGTGACTTGTAGCCCTTGTCTTGTAAGGCAGGCGATCAGGTGGGCGTGACAGGCCCTGACAGTGTCTTCGTCAGGACATGCCAAACGGATATCGTCCATATAATGGAGAATGTATGCCTGAGGCCACTGTCCCCTGACTGGGGCAATAGCTGCCGCAACAAATTTTTGACATAGGGTGGGACTATTGGCCATGCCCTGTGGCAGCACTTTCCAATGGTAACGAGGCATGGGGCCTTGGAAATTGGTTTGTGGGACACTGAAGGCGAAATAAGGCCTGTCGTTGTGTTGGAGGGGGATGGTAAAGAAGCAATCTTTTAGGTCTATGACGATCTTATGGTAACTGGCATGGATGGCAACTGGCGAAGGGAGGCCAGGCTGTAAGGCCCCCATGGGGATCATTGCTTTATTAATGGCCCTAAGATCCTGTAGGAGGCGCCATTTGCCAGATTTCTTTTTTATTACGAATATGGGTGTATTCCAGGGGGAATTAGTGGGCTCAATATGTCTTGCTACAAGCTGTTCCTGTACTAACGCTATCGCAGCTAAGGTTTTTTCATGGGTAAGGGGCCACTGATCGACCCAAACAGGATCCACTGTCTTCCAAAGGATCTTGTCTGCATGGGGTACAGGACTATCAGTGGCCACTAGGGAAAATTTTGGGGGAATCCTAAACCTGCTTTGTCTGCTTTAGGAGGGATCGTAATGGGCTTAGTGACTACTTGGCCTCTTTTTCCTAGTCCCTGACCTGGCAGGAAGCCTTGATTAAGCATTTGGGTCATAACTATGTCATTGGGGCTGCACATGATCACCTTCATTTGGGAGAGGATATCTCTCCCCCACAGGTTAACAGGCAGATTGGGGAGAACAAAGGGAGTGACGGAGCCACTATTTCCCTCAGCATCTTCCCACATCAGGGTTTGAGAGCTTTGTTGGGGGTTAGCAGCTTGTCCAATGCCGCGCAGATGGGTGGCAACAGGTGTTAATGGCCAAGACTTTGGCCAGTGGGATTGGGATATGACAGTAGCGTCTGCTCCTGTGTCTAAGATGCCTGTAAAGACCTTGCCATTAAGTTTGAGCTTGAGTGAGGGGCGGTGGTGAGAGACTTGTTGAACCCAGTATGTGTCTGATGAGCCAGGGGTGCTCGGGCCCCAAGAAGCCTTTTTGAAATTTGAGTTAATATGTTGTAAGGGGAGAATAATGATCTGTGCTAGCCTGGTGCCTTTTGGGATTGAGATTAGATCATGAGTAGTGGAGGCAATGATATGAATTTCTCCCTCAAAGTCATTGTCAAGAATGCCAGGGAACACTAGGATCCCTTTAAGGGTGGAGCTAATACGGCCAAGAATAAAGCCAAATGTGTTAGGTGGTAAGGGGCCATATACGCCGACAGGGAGCATCAAAGGGCTATTATTTGGAGTTAATATTGTGTCGGTGGCGGTACAGAGGTCCATTCCTGCACTGCCTGCGGTTGCCCTCCAAAGATCTGAGACAAGGAGGCGTGGTTGATTACGGGGAGGGTCGGAATTGTAGGGTTGGGGATTTGAGGGTTGAACTGTGAAGCCCCTGAGTTCATCCCTGGGTTGGGGCCCTGGGGCTGGCCCCTGTTGGAGTTTTCCTGTTTTGGGGGGAGGGGTTGTCCATTAACGTCTGTCTTGGAGCGGCATTCTGAGGCCCAGTGAAACCCCTTTTTCCAACGGGGACATATTGTCGAGGGAGGGGATATTTGAATATTGGGAGTGCCAGTATTAGAGTCATAAGGGGTCTTGGGGTGGGGGTTAGATAAGGTATGGGCTCGATGTGGGCAAGCCCGCGAAAAATGTCTGGGCTGTTTGCAGGTGAAGCAAAGGCGATCACGATCATGATATCTCTGGTTTGGAGCAAAGCTTTGTAAGGCGGCCCCAATAGTGAGCCCCAGAGAATGAGCACACCCGATGCCTGAGCAAAGGGGGACATACTCTGAGAGGTCTTTTTCACGATGAGGTCGAATAGCATTTTGGCAGGCAGGGTTAGCGTTTTCAAAAGCGAGGTGTTTAAGGAAGGCACTTTCGCTTTCTCCAGAGCCAAAAAGCTGTTCAGCCAGTTCTTGTAAGCGACTAATGAAATCAATATATAGCTCATCTGGGCCCTGTCTGATCTTTGCAAGGGAGGTGGTAGCACCACCTTTCTGGGGAAGGCGTTTCCACGCTTAAACACCTGCTGACTGAATTTGTGTTACTAACCTGGGGGGAAATTGAGCCTGTTTTTCTTTACGTTGGTAGGGGTCAGAGCCAAGGAACTTTTTGAGAGTCCAACCTTTTCAGGAGGGCTTACGCGAATTGCGTTCAACAAACTGTTTGGAAGCCTCTTCATATTCACTTTTCCAGAGTATAAAATCACCGCCGCTTAGGGCAGCCTTGGCTAGGAAGAAAAAATCATTGGGTGTAAGCCATCGATCACTATGGTTTTCAATCAGGACAACAGTGAAGGGGGCAGTGGGGCCGTAGTTGGCCACTGCAGCTTTGATCTTTTCTAGCGTTTTTAAGCTGAGCTTTTTGTAAGTATGGGGGCATGGTGGGACCGGGGGCTCATCATCGTCAGAAGCCGAGTGTTCTGACTCTTCTTCATCATCATCACTAAGTGGGGGGTCGTGAGCACTGGGCTCAGGGCTTTGAGAGTCTGTCGCCTCGCGAGGCGGAGGCTGAGCCTGGCTCCTAGTTACTGGGAAGGCTAAAAGCCTTTGGGGGGCAGAGACAGTCAGGTCGGCGAGTTCTTTGGCTACCGCTTTAACCTCTCGGATGAAAATCAGGGCTTCTGGAAGGAAAGATGTTTGGGGGAGGGGAGTTTGATTGATGGGTGGTGGCTCTGTGTTATGCAGAATAGGAGCTGGAAGGCGGGCTGTGTTGGGAGCGGTGGACGTAACTGAGTGGGTGGGAAAATATGGCCGTGGCACAAAGGGCGGGAGCGCAGAGCTGTGTAAGATGGCGTCTGAACAGGGCAGAGGCGCAAAAGCGGGGGGCGGCGGCGGCGGAGAGGTATTAAGCACAGGCTTGTTTAAAACGGTGGCTCTGGCGGGAGCGGCAGAGGCAGAGGAGGAGGGAGGCCAGTCAAGGCCGTTATAGTGGCCTGCCTCATCTTCTAGATTAGCTCGGTCAGCAGGGGGCAGCTGATTGTCTGTGTTCGTGCTGGTTATTCCTTTTAGGTGTTTACGATCGGGGTATATAGCAGTAGGATTTGGATTTGTCTCAATATTGATAGAAATCGAGGGACAGTTTGAGAGGGCCCGTGAGGGGGGGCGAGTAACGGTAGCGGCGCTGGAGTTATTTGGGTGTATGGGGTCGCTGTGTGTAAGATCTTGGGTAGAGGGCGCTCTAGAGGGGGGACGGGAGTGGAGGGAAATGATTCTTTGTCCTTCCTGACAAAGGTGCTGAATGTCTGGGGTATGGCCCTGGTTGTTGAGAATATCTTTTATAAGATTGTAGTAGTTAAAGGTGGTGATAGGCACAGTCTGGGGACCAAAGACACGATAATAGTCATTAAGGCAATCTCCGACACGATTCCACATACGAGTGTCGATAGTACCCTCTTGAGGGAACCAGGGGCAGGTCTTAAAAATAAAATGAGAAAACGAAACTAAATCTTTTTTACGAACCCGAATTCTTCGCACCTTGAGGGATTCTTTAAGCTGGCTAATAAAAACATCATCTTCCGAACATGCTTGTCCCATGATTAATTCTTACCTGACCGAATGCCGCCGTCGAGGGAGGGGGCTCTCTCCGGAGTTGTCTCACAAGGGGGTAATCATGGTGCTCCTTGCTGGGACTGGTCAACGGGGAAGGCGGTCCGTCCAAGTGGTTTTCGGGCCCCACGTTGGGTGCCACTTGTTCCGGCCACTAGCTGGGCGCAGTGGCTCTGGCCCGCAGAGCAATCAACGGGGGGTCTGAATCCACCTGAGAACGGATGAAGAGGTGGGACAAGAGACGAGAAAAACGGCAGCAAGACAAAGGTTCTGATCAAGCTGCAAAACTTTATTGAGCGCAAGGCAATTATATATGGGGAGGAGGGGAGGGAGTGGGAAAAGGAAGGGGGAAGTTCTGACGGGCATGTATGGAATACATGTCTTGTGGCCCATTGGCCTGTCGGATATGTGTTCGCCGCATGATCCTTTTGGTGATTTGCCAGCCGAATGTATAGCTGGCACGTAATCAGCGCCTTATATGGCAGCAGTCTTGCAGCGTTCCGACCATAATGGCTCTGGCTGATCGAATCAGCCGGCCGGACCCAACAGAGATGTCAGATAGAGTGTGTGTGATGTCAGATAGAGTGGTTGTGCTGTCATCACCACAGGGCTCCTGATGTCTCATTAGTGGATATAACATCATAGACATAGTGAGTGTGATGCCACAGATAAATTGCTAGTGATTTCACACGCAGCTTGGATGTGATGTCATAAAGAGGATGAGACATCATACAGTGTGGGTGTGAGGTCATGATTACAGTGGATGTGATGTCATACCGTGGACATGGAGTCCTAAGAGTGGGTGTGATATCATGAATACACCTGATTTGATGTTTGAAACACTGGGGTGTGATGTCATAAAGAGGGGAAATGACGTCATATAGACCATATGACGTCATACAGGTACTGGGCGTGATAGGCATAGAGTTGGTGTGATATCATCTGTACAGTGGGTGGAATGACACTGATACAGTGGAAGCGATGTCAGATATAGTGTGTGTGACGTCCAAGAGAATAGATAGGGAAACCCATATACTGCGTATGATGTCATACCTATGTTGCATATGATATGCATACCTGCAGTGTGTGTGATATCATCAAGAGAATGGTTGTGATGATGCAGTCGAGTGGGTGCAATGTCATAAATACTGTGATTTAATGTCCTAAATAGTGAAAGTGATGTGGAGTCTAGTGCATGTGATGTCATACATATGCCCAGTGTGATGACACAGGTATGGTATGTGCTGTTATTTGTACAGAAGATGTGATGTCATATACAGTTGATGTGACTTCACATATAGTGGGTGTGATGGCATGAATACAGTGCAAGTGATGTCATAAATACAGTGGTGTGATGTGAGGATGAGTGGATATGATGTCATAAAAAGCCCATATGACGGCATAGCTATATTGGGCACGATGTCATACATAAGGTGCTTGTCATCTAACCTATACGGGAGGTTGGACAGCTCAGATTGATGCAGTATCACAAGTACAGAAGATGTGATTTCATATAGCTTTGATGTGACTTCATATACATTGGGGGTGACGTCATGAGAACATTGGATGTGATGTTATAAATGTAGGGGTGTGACGTGATAAAGAGGGGATGTGATGGCAAATAGAGTACGTATGACATCATACACATAGAGAGTGTGATGTCATATGTATAGCGGTTTTGATTACAGGATACAGTGGAGATCATGTCAGATAGAGTGTGTGTGGTGTCAGAGAGAGTGGTTGTGCTGTCATCCCCACAGGGCTCCTGATATCTCATTAGTGGATATAACATCCTAGACATAGTGAGTGTGATGTCACAGATAAATTGCCTGTGATTTCACACGCAGCTTGGAAGTGATGTCATAAAGTGGAAGAGACATCATGTAGAGTGGGTGTGACGTCATGATTACAGTGGATGTTATGTCATACCGTGGACATGGAGTACTAAGATTGGGGGTGATATCGTGAATACACCTGATTTGATGTTTGAAACACCGGGGTGTGATGTCATAAAGAGGGGATATGACGTCATAGAGAGCCTATGACGTCATGCAGGTACTGGGTGTGATGGGCATCGAGTGGGTGTGATATCATCTGTACAGTGGGTGGAATCACACTGATACAGTGGAGGCGATGTCAGATATAGTGTGTGTGATGTCCAAGAGAATGGGTAGGGAAACCCATATACTGCATATGATGTCATACCTATGTTGGATATGATATGCATACATGCAGTGTATGTGGTATCATTGAGAGAATGGCTGTGATGATGCAGTCGAGTGTGTGCAGTGTCACAAATACTGGGATTTAATGTCATAAATAGTGAATGTGATGCCGAGTCAAGTGCATTTGATGTCATACATATGCCCAGTGTGATGACACAGGTATGGGATGTGCTGTTATTTGTATAGAAGATGTGATGTCATATACAGTTGATGGGTCTTCACATATAGTGGGTGTGATGGCATGAATACAGTGAAAGTGATGTCATAAATACAATGGTGTGATGTGAAAATGAGGGGATATTATGTCATAAAGAGCCCACATGATGGCATAGATATATTGGGCACGATGTCATACATAAGGTACTTGTCATCTAACCTATACAGTGGGTTAGATGGCTCAGATTGATGCAGTATCAGAAATACAGAAGGTGTGATTTCATATAGCTTTGATGTAACTTCATATACATTGGGGGTGACGTCATGAGTACATTGGATGTGATGTCATAAATGTAGCGGTGTGACGTCATAAAGAGGGGATGTGATGGCATATATAGTACGTATGACATCATACACAGAGAGGGTGTGATGTCATACGTATAGCGATTTTGATGAAAGGATACAGTGGAGATCAAGTCAGATAGAGTGTGTGTGACGTCAGATAGAGTGGTTGTACTGTCATCCACACAGGGCTCCTAATGTCTCATTAGTGGATATAACGTCATAGACATTGAGAGTGTGATGTCACAGATAAATTGACTGTGATTTCACACGCAACTTGGAAGTGATGTCATAAAGTGAATGAGTCATCATATAGAGTGGGTGTGACATCATGATTACAGTGGATGTGATGTCATACCGTGGATATGGAGTCCTAAGAGTGAGGGTGATATCAAGAATACACCTGATTTGATGTTTGAAACACTGGGGTTTGATGTCATAAAGAGGGGATATGACATCATAGAGAGCATATGACCTCATCCAGGTACTGGGTGTGATGGGCATCGAGTGGGTGTGATGTCATCTGTACATTGGTTGGAATGACACTGATACACTGGAAGTGATGCCAGATATAGTGTGTGTGATGTCCAAGAGAATGGGTAGGGAAACCCATATGCTGCGAATGATGTCATACCTATGTTGGATATGATATGCATACATGCAATGTGTGTGATATCATCGAGAGAATGGTTGTGATGATGCAGTCGAGTGGGTGCAATGTCATAAATAATGTGATTTAA
>SRVM01010915.1:0-12922 GCA_007570785.1 Antilocapra americana | reverse complement strand
ATCAATACATACGTTACATTTGTGTATCCCTGATGATTTTTAAGGTGCTTTCATACTCTTTTAACCTTTACAAGAATCCTACAAAGAAAGTGAATATTGTCCCCGTTTTGCAGGTGAGAAAACCAAGGCCCTGGGAAGTTAACTCTGCTACCCAGAGCTAAACAGCCAGTGAATGGAGAAAGAGCCCACATCTCAACACGCAGGCTCTAATTCTAGAGCTGCCTCTCAGCAAAGTGGACTTACTTTGCAAACTTCGTGAACTTTTAGGGGGCTTGGGAAATTATATAATTTTCTTAAAATGTCATGGCATATGTCTAGAAAAGCTACTGCCACCTCCTGAGAATATCTGACAGAAGCATCTCGCTATCATCTCGTCGCGGAGCGACCCCACTTTCTGTCAAGATGCTCTGTATGATGGATTCCAAAAGTCTTAACGAAAATGAACGCCAAAATACTACTATCTCTTCCAAAAGCACTTGCTAATCTCCTAAATATATTAACAAAAAGAAAACCACAAATGGGGAGGGGGACCACCACTCAGAACCATCTGCTGGAAAGGCAACCCTGGAAACACTCCTGGGGGCCCCCTTCTCAGCAGACCCCCAGGCCCGAGGTGTCAGGTCCGGACAGCAGCCCTCATTCTGCGGCAATGCTCACAACGAACAGAAACACTTCCTAGCTGGGCTCAAAGTCATTTTGTTAATTCATCCTATTTTATGAATTTCAAGGTGCTTGATACTCAATTTTTTAAATGTACTTTGATTCATTTATTTATTTGAAAAGTCAGTTGCTCAGTCATGTCTGACTCTGTGCAACCCTATGGGCTGTAGCCCACCAGGCTCCTCGGTCCGTGGGTTTCTCCAGGCAAGATACTGGAGTGGGTTGCCATTCCCTTCTCCAGGAGATCTTCCCGACCCAGGGATCGAACCCGAGTCTCCTGCATTGCAGACAGATATTTTACAGTCTGAACCACCAGGGAAGTATTGATTTAGTTAGCTGGTTCTTTTTGGCTGTGCTGGGTCTTTGCTGCTACAGGAGGGCCCTCTAGTTGCAGCTAGCAGAGGCGACTCCCTACGGCAGTGCTTCCGCTGCAGTGGCTGCTCTTGCTGCAGAGCACGGCCTTCAGTAGTTGCAGCTCACACGCTTAGCTGCCCTGCAGCATGTGGGATCAAACCCATGTCCTCTGCATTGGCAGGCAGATTCCCATCCACTATCCCACCAGGGAAGTCCTAAATTTTCTATGTGATTGAATCATTCCACATCTTAATAAACTACTTTTATGATTTTTAAATATATATTAACCATCTGCTAAGTTTACTTTTTTTGAGCACACCATAAATGGACAAGGTTTATGAAGACCCACAAAAAAAAGCAAGTCAACCCCACTTAAATCACGCCTGACTGCTCAGTCTCCAAGGAAGGATCTAAGGTCCCGGTATCATCAGGAGGTGGGGCAAGGCCTAGCCCTGAGACTCATCAGGTCAGTTTCTAAAAGGCAAGACCCATCTGAGGGCACTCCCGGGTTCTACTCGAGGACACAAAACAAGTGGGCAGGCAAGACCTCCACTCCAGGGCTTGCCAGATCCACAGGGAGGTCCAGAGCCAACCCAGGAGGCAGGGACTTACCGAAAGGAAGGCAATATATACTGAGCTTCAAAAATCCCAGACCATCCCCAAATGAACCATTTTTCTACAAGTATACTCCAACTAACAAATAGAAACAAACTGAATGATGGACCCAAGGCTAAAGAAGCCTTGAGAAGCTAACAAGCAGGCCAGGAATCACTGAAATCACTACACCCAAGTCTGTGCTTGTCACAGGTCACATGGCCCACCCCCGGACCCTCCCAAAATTACATACCTCATACATAAATAAGTCTGCCTTCCCACACGGATGACAGTGTGAGTTGCAGGATGACTGGGACAGGGTCCTTTTTCTGGACTGTCTCCCACCCCGGCACAGCGCTGACATGTAGCAGACACTCCATAAACATCTGCTGAATGAGTTCTCACTGGGTGTAAGAAGAGGCGGTCACTGTCGAACTGCTGGGGAAGGAACCAGTGTTTGAAATGGCAGGGTGGAGGGGCAGTGCTGACAGAAAAACAATCTGATGGACCAGAGAAGACCAAGTTCAGCGCAGTCGCTCAGTCGTGTCCGATCCTTTGCCACCCCACGGACTGCAGCACACCACGCTCCCCTGTCCATGGGATTCTCCAGGCAAGGACACTGCAGTAAGTCACTGTGCCCTTCTCCAGGGGATCTTCCTGACCCAGGGATCAGACCTGCGTCTCTGATGACTCTTGCACTGGCAGGTGGGTTCTTTACCCCTAGCGCCACCAGTGGGCCCTGCAGGTCTGGCAGATGAGATGATGGAGGTGCCAGACCCGGCCTGGCCAGGGCCATTGGAGGAGACTTGACAGGAAAAGAGGACCCCCCCTTGTCTTGGTCCCCTCAGCTACTCTGACCAGATACAGAGATGAGGGGAGGGGGCTTGCCAACAGCGGACCCCTACTCTACCCAGCTCTGGAGGCCTTGTGCCCCTGACTGAGGGGCCGGCGGACCCGCTGGTGAGAGCCCACTTCCTGGCTCACAGACCGCTGTCTTCTCGTCTTCTCACCACGCCCCCACGCTGCAGAGAGGGAAGGAGAGGTCTCTGGGGGTCTCTTTGCAAGGACTCCGAGCCCACGCCTGAGGCTCCACCCTTGTGGCCTAGTCACCTCCCATCCCCCTCCATCCAAATGTCATCACAATGGGGATGAAGCTCAGTTCAGTTCAGTCCCTCAGTCGTGTCTGACTCTTTGTGACCCCACTGACTACAGCACACCAGGCTTCCCTGTCCATCACCAACTCCCAGAGCCTGCTCAAACTGATGTCCATCAAGTCAGTGATGCCATCCAGCCATCGCATCCTCTGCCCTCCCCTTCTCCTCCCACCTTCAATCTTTCCCAGCATCAGGCTCTTTTCCAAGGAGTCAGTTCTTCACATCAGGTGGCCAAAGTACTGGAGTTTCAGCTTCAACATCAGTCCTGCCAATGAATATTCAGGACTGATTTCCTTTAGGATGGACTGGTTGGATCTCCTTGCAGTCCAGGGGATTCTTGTAGGCTTCAGCAACACCACATTTCAAAAGCATCAATTCTTCAGTGCTCAGCTTTCTTTATAGGCATGTGAAAACACCTGGAAAGAAAACATCAAAACTAGTGTCTATGTTACAGTGGTATGAAAGGAGTGAACTTTTCTTTTTCTCCATATACTCCATACTTTCTCCCTATTCCACACTGAATAAAAGTTAAATCACAAAATTTAAGAAATAACAGATTTCTACAATTAGAAATTCATAATTTATATAATGACAGCAAAAAAAATTCAGGTTCAAACTAAAAAAGACAATGTTTCTACATGTTCTAGTAAGTAACAAGATAATCTAGTTAAGTCTTCAGAAATTTTAGAAATTACACATATCATAATATAACCCCCTTCATGCTAATTTTAAACTAAACAAATTCTATTTTAACCAACCCTCAAGCTAATTCCAACCCATCACTATATCACCTTAGTGCCCTTTTTCCCAAAAAAAAAGGCCTGCATTTGACAGGAGCCTCTTAATAACACAGGTAGGGAGAAGTTACCGTAGGGGTTTCCTTGATGGTCTAGTGGTTACGAATCCACCCTGCAGTGCAGGGGACATCTTGCGATGCATGTTCTGCAACAAGAGAAGCCACCACGACGGGAAGACCTCCCTCCCAACCAGAGAGCCGCTCCCGCTCACCGCAACTAGGAAAAGCCTGCTCACAGCCACCAAGACCCAGCGAGGCCAATATCAGATATTTTTTAAAATTACTATGAACTCTATATTAGGATTCAAAAATATCAGCATTAAGAACTATAATGAGATCTCATAAACACACATCCAACATGAAATTTTGGCAATAAAGACAGCCTAAAATCCCTTTTCTAAAACTTGAAATGGGGCTTTCCTGGTGGCTCAGTGGTCAAGAATCTGCCTGCTGGTGCAGGAGACCAGGTTCCATCTCTGGTCTGGGAAAATCACACATGCCTCAGAGCAACTAAGCGTGGGGGCAGCACCTACCAAGTCCACAAGCCGCAACGACTGAGCCCAAGCACCTAGAGCCTGTGCTGCACAAAAAGAAAAGTCACTGCAACAAGCAGCCTGTGCCCCGCAACTAGAGAAAAGCCTGTGTCACAACAGAGACACACAGCACAGCCAAAAGGAAACAACCAACCAACCAACCAACAGACCTTGACATGACTATGAAGTTCTTTATCCAGCATCATTTCCCAATGGCAGCACTGAGTCAAGCAGGGCCATCAAGACTCTCAGGACACTTGTCACCGACACTGCACCACTGCAGGGCTTCCACAGCCCAGCGACTTCGAGAGGGATTTCTCCCTGCCTCAAGAAGGATGGAACAAAAATGACATGGTTCAAAAAGAAGAGTTGGCTGAAGGAGCAAAGAGCCGCTCAGAGGCCAGTGAACGGGCTGTGTGATAAAGACAAAGAAAGAGAAATGAAGCCGGCAACAGAAAGAGAGTTCCTGATAAAAATTTGTTACTGAGGGATAAAGAGCTATAGTTTGGTTTATTGGTTTATTGTTTTTTTTATTTATTATTAAATGACAAAAACATAAACATAAAGACTATCCCAAACTTTGCACTCTGTTTACTGGGGATACAACTTTGAAAAACGGAATACTCCTCCTTCAAGAAGCTCCCAGTGTGACCTGTCACCTCCCTCCGCTGTGTCCTGGCTAACCTGCGAAAGTCCAGAACCCCACAGCAGTTCTCCACCCCAGTATTAACATAAGGCTTGTCACGAGCACTTTCTTATTAGTACTGAAGTTTGTGGAAATCTGCTTAAAATAAGTTGAGGCAGTTTAAGGCTATGCCTGTAACCACTTCACTTCCACTCACGTGTGTTTCAACATGCTTTCCTGGGTACAATCGTGATATACACTCTGGAATGCACATTACCCACAGTTCCCTGAAATCTGAATACTCATAAGAAAACCTTCCCTTGAATGTCATCATCAAGTGACCTCCCCTAAGAAAAAAGCACTAATGCTGTGTTTACTTCCTAAACTACCCCCTTCCAGAACGGAGTTGTGAGGAAGAACCTCCACCTCAGACTTCCCTGGTGGCTCACTGGTAAAGAATCTGCCTGCTAATGCAGGAGACCTGGGTTCGATCTCTGATCCGGGAGGGTCCCACACGTTGCACAACAACGAAGCCTCTGTGCACACTGCTGAGCCTGTGCTCTGGAGAGACTGTAGCCTGCCAGGCTCCTCGTCCATTGGATTTTCCAGGCAAGAATAGGGAGTAGGCTTCCATTTCCTTCTCCAGGGGATCTTCCCAACCCAAGGATGGAACCCACATCTCCTGTGTCTCCTGCAATGGTAGGCAGGTTCTTTACCACTGACCTACCTGGGAAGCGCCCAAAACAGATTAAGAACTACCCAAGATTTAACCACCACTGCATCCACACTCTGATGAACTCAGATCAGTTAAGCCGTTTTCCTTTCTTAATCCTTGTTTAATTTCTACCTATTTAATGCTAATAAAATTTACCAACATTAAAAGTGATTGGTATATCAAACACCACTCTCTAAGTGCTTTACACACATTCTTTATTATTTAAATTCGTAAAACTCAGTGAAGTTGGTATTATCCCATTTAGCAGATGAAACAACTAAAGCACCAAGAAGTCATCTGCCCAAAGTCACCCTGCGGCTCTGTTCGATAACTGTACAACTCCTCAAAATGAAATATGGCTGTCCACTTGTATGCACATTTCCTACTTCTAGCTACTGGGTCTTTCTGTTTAACCCCCACCTTAGTCAGCAAGAAAAATGATTTTGTTGTCAAAAGACATTATCTCTGCTAGGCTACCAGGTACACAGACAGATCACTCAAGTCAAGAAAGACTTTAAGTACCAGAAGTGTTGGAAGAAGAACATTAAAGACGTTTTTGGCCGGGATAAAAACGTGGTCTGGGATTTTTAAGGTCAGCATCTGATCAGTTAAAAGATACCTGTTAGAATGTAGAAAATTCTGAAGAACCTACCAAAACACACTAAAAACTAATTAAATGCAGCAAGACAACAAAAGACATGGTATATATATAGACATAAATGATACTTCAGGGATTGAGCCCAATCTCTCCTACTGCAAAACCCCACCACTGTAGAGTCCTCCCTCCCCAAATAAAGTCCGTCTATCTTTTAAAAAACGTCTTCCTAGCAATAATTTGTAAATAAAATTCAAAAAATTCCTTTTACAACAGCCTTGAATTAAATACTTAGGAATAAATTTAAACAAACCAAAAAAGCACAAGATCTGCACACTGAAAATTATAGAATACTGCTGAAAGAAACTGCTGTTGTTTAGTCACCAAGTCATGTCCAATTCTTTGTGACCCCATGGACTGTAGCCCACCAGGCTCCTCTGTCCAAAGGATTCCCAGGCAATAATCCTGTAGTGGGTTGCCATTTCCTTCTCCAGGGGATCTTCCCAACCCAGGGATCGAAACTATGTCTCCTGCAGCAGACCACCAAGTCACCTAGGAAGGCTGGAAAGAAATTAAAGATGATCAAAATGAAGAGACACATGATTTCATGTACTGGGTAAGGAATCAATACTCTCTAAACTAATCTACAGATTGATTATAATCCCTGTCAAAATCCCAACAGACTTTTTTTGTCGAAATCGGCAAGCTGACCCTAAAATTTACAAGGAAATGCACAGGACCTATAACAGGAAAAATAATTTTGGAAAAGAACAACACTGGGAGGAATTATACTACCTGACTTTAAAATTTACAATAAATCTACAGTAATGAAGATAGGATACTCTTGGCATAATGACTGGCAAAAAGATCAAGGGAACAGAGTAGAATCCAGGCTTCCCTGATGGCTCATGGTAAAGAATCTGCCTGCAGTACAGCAGAAATAAATCCTTGCATTTATAATCAAGTGATTTTCAACAAAGGTGCCATGACACCTCCATGAAGAAAGGATAAGTCTTTTCAACAAACTGTCTCAAAATAATTGTACCTTCACATGCAAAATAACTAACTTAGACCCTACCTCACACCAAATACAGCTACTGAAGCCTGCGTTCTCTGGAACCCAAGAGCCACAACTACTGAGCCTGAGTCACAAGTAGAGAGTCCGTGCACCTCAACAAAAGATACCATTTGATGCAACAAAGATTCCCTATGCCACTACGAAGAACTGGCACAGCCAAATAAATAAATTTTTTAAAATATGAAAAGAACAATGTAGATGTCAAACTTTTCTGATGGCACTTTAACTTTTAATACACAAACTGAAGGTACTAGAATAGATGACTTTGAGGCTCTTTCTAGTTTGGGGCTGGACAATCTGAAAATGGAAGCTAGGCAAGTACTATTTCTCAATGGAAAAAAAGTACAGAAGGTCAATTATACCTCAAAAACAAACAGACAAACTCAAAGAAAGAGAGATCACATTTGTGGTTATCAGTGGTGGGGACTGGGGGAGGGGAACTGGAGGAAGGGAGTCAAAAGGTACTAACCTCCATTCATAAAATAATTAAGTACTAAGGATGTAAAGGGGCTTCCCTGGTGGCTCAACGGTAAAGAAGCCACCTGCCAACGCAGGAGATGCAGGTTTGATCCCTGGGTCTGGAAGATCCCCTGGAGGAGGAAATGACAATCCACTACAGTATTGCTGCCTGAGAAAACCAATGGATGAGGAGGCTGGTGGGCTACAGTTCACCGGGTCACAAAGAGTTACTGAACAATAGCAACCAATGTAAGGTACAACATGATTAATACCACACTCTTGCATGAAAGTACTGAAAAAATCCTACATGTTCTCATCAATGACAAGAAAAAAATCTTCTGCCTTTTTTATCTGTATAAGATGATGAATGTTCACGTAACTTATTGTAGCAATCATTTCATGATGTATGTTAAATCAAATTACTATGCTATACACACCTTAAAAGTACACGATGCTGTACGTCAGTGATACCTCAGCAACACTAGAAGAGAAAAAAAAAAAAGTATATAAATCACTTTGGGTTCTCATTTGGGTCCTTGTAACACCACAAATGGGGAATCTATACTGCTTCCATACCATCTTCCCAACTGTCACTGGCAAGGTTATTTTTCTAACAAAGATACAAAGGCTTTTCTCCTGCAGCCACTGTCAATGGCACCCGGTTGCCTATGATAAAAAGTCAAACTTTCCAATTTACTTTCCCTTCCTCATTTACTCACAAAATGGGCTGGAGTTTCCTTTTCTTTCTTTGGTAAGCATTGTTTTCCAGCTTGAGCTATAATTGACAGATAAAATTGTAAGATATCACTGATGATTTGATCTACATATCCATTGTGAAAGGATTCCTCCCGTCCAGTTAGTCAACACATCCATTACCTCACATACCTAGTGTTTGTGACAGACATTATCTCCCTTCTACTCTCACAGCACATTTCAAGCATATAACACAGTATTATCAATTAAAGAAATCATGTTGTACCTTAGAACCTCAGACCTTATTCAGACCTTTTTCTTAAACAGCAAAAACCAGAGGCAGACAAACCTGGATTCAAATCCTGACTCAATGACTTACCAACTATGTGATCTTCCTACAATTTAGCTTGTTCATCTGTAAAACTGGGACTAATGAACCCACTGACATCACTCTTAAGTTTCAAAGGAGATAACTTCTCTGGTAGGCACCAGAAGCACCCAACCCAAAGCGACCACCTGCCTGTGCCTCACCTGCCTGCTCCCTACAATCAGGCTTGTTTCTGCTTCTCAAGACCCAGGCCCTGGCCTGAAAGCACTTCCTTCTCCAAGCTTCCAAACACCACACCCGCTCTTCCACTGCAGTCTGTCCCTCTGCGTCACAGCTGGCAGCAGAATGACAGCAGGGAACGAGGGTCCGGACAGCATGGTGTTCTGGTCCCTCCAGGGCATAGGAGATGCTCAGTAACATCTTCCTTGGGTGAATAACAGAAACCAGACAGACAAAAGAACCCTGACTGAAAAATAAGATGCATGCTTTAGGAACTTACTTCGAGAAGAAAAGATTCTAAGTCACCTGCAGTCTCACTAATGTTACACGGGGGTTTTATTTGATTCATTCTGTTCTGTCATGTAGGTTCCCTGGTGGCCCAGACGGTAAAGACTCTGCCTGCAGTGCAGGAGACCTGGGTTTGATCCCTGGGTTGGGAAGATCCCCTGGAGAAGGGAGTGGCAACCCACTCCAGTATTCTTGTCTGGGGAAATCTCATGGACAAAGGAGCCTGGCAGGCTTCGGTCCATGGGGTCACCAAGAGTCGGACACAACAGAGCAAGTAACACTCTTGTCATGCGGGTGGGAGAAAGGCAGAAAGCATGCAGTAAAGGACAAAAGAATCAAAAACCCAAGCCCCATGCTTCCTATTTTACGTCTACCTCTACAAACTGTTTTTTATATTTATAGTATTATTAAACACACCCCTCAATATGTTGTAATACAACAGTCCACTAGATAGTCAGATTCAACTACAGGTAACATAACATACTCCAAGGTCAAATCTGAATTTTGAGGGGAGTCCCTGGCAGCCCCGTAGGTAGGACTCCAAGCTTCCACTGTAAGATCTGACCCCCTTGGGGAACTAAGATCCTGCATGCCTCTCAGCCCAGTGTTTAAAAAAAAAAAAAGGAAAGGAAAGAAATTCGGACTGAGTTAAATGTTACTCTGTGTGGTATTTACCAGGGCTCTTCACCAAGTATTTCCAGTTCTCTCTCCAGAAATATGACAGGATTTCATTTCCTTACCCCCTTGGAGTTAGATGCTACCACGTGACTTTCTGGGTCCAACACAGGCCCTTCTGGGGAGCCTCTGAGCATCAGCACAACCTGTGGCGTTCTGTTCTTGTCGTGGCCAGTACTAAACCAGAGATGCTGTCTCCCCGCACCTGGCTGGAGATGCCGTAGAGCAAAGCTCCCAAGCCAGCCCATGACCAACGTGTGGCCTTGGCAAGAAATAAACCTCTGCTGCCTGAATACACTAAGAACTGGGGTTGTTCATTACCCTAGTACACTCTAGATATTCTGCATACACATAAAGAGGTTAGTATTTCTCTACATATACATAATCTGATCTATACTGTGACAACTATATTTTTAAACACCATTTAAATTCCCCAATAATAAAAATCCATCTCTACTTCAAAACACCCTAGCAAAATGAGGAGCAGAAGGTAGAAAGCAACCTCACTTGAGTATTTCAGTTATAACCGACTCACGAGGTTGTACAGCAGAAACCAATAAAACGTTTCAAAGCAATGTGACCCAGCAGTTACAGTTTCAGAGAAGAGCTCTGCCCTGGAGATTTCGACTGTGCGTAAAGAGCGGGCAGGAGGCACGCTGGCCAAAAGGTGAGGACCTTCCTTCCCCTAGCGTGCTCTACCGACTAAAACGCTTCCAACACAGTAAAACAGTCACAGGGCCTCTCAATTAAATTTTAAAAAAAAGCCCTTCAATAAAAGGAACAGTGTAACACAACAGATCATCCACCAAAGTGCTAAATTAATAAAACTATGCTTAAAATTACAAACTAACCGTAAGGAGCAGGTACACTTCTTCTGTAAGCAGCTCAGACACGGATGACTGAACACATCGGGTGACTCTCTTCGGAGACAGGCTGGCTCAGGAAGTCACACGGGCCAAAGGAGGTCAGGAAGATCATAAGGGCTACACTTCGGAGGCCACCACCCCAGCTGAAAAGTGAAAAGAAAGTTGAGTCGGACACGACTGACTGTAGCCGCCAGGCTCCTCCGTCCATGGGATTCCCCAAGAAAGGATACTGGAGTGGGTTGCCATTCCCTTCTCCAGGGGTTCCTCCCGGCCCAGGGACTGAACCCGGGTCTCCCACACTGCAGCCAGGCTCTTTACCATCTGAGCCACCCGGGAAGCCCACCCAAGCTGAAACTCCACCCACTGTCACAAAGGACTGAATCACAAGAGGATCAGAGGGCTGCAGTCTGTGTCGGGGGTGGGGGTGGGGTGGCGTGAGAATTAGTGACAGCCACAGCCAATAGCAACTCTCGGCAGCCAGAGGAATACCTCTCCAGGAACCAGAACAATCTTCTAAAAGGAGACGGCAAGGAAATTAACACACCTTGAAAACCAGAACCAGAAATGCTTAGAACAGTTATGAGAAACACAACCCTTTATAAACCAAGGGCGGAGCTTTACTTACATGAAGGGATAATGAACTGTGGCTCTGAGTTGCCTGCGTAGCCAAGCTTGGTATACCTAAAAGCACAAAGGCATCGACACAGGTTTAGATGACAGTACTCTCCTCTGTGTTCCATTAACGTCTTTTATTACGAGCTCTCCAGGTCCTAAGACATCAACACTCAAGATACCCCCGTGAAATTAAGAATAAAAACCTTGCGGTGACTGAGAATCAAACACTAATTTCAGATAAGCAAGCAGTTAACAAAAACGTAAAACATGCTTGTTTCTACTGGAAAAACTGCTGCACACATATATCAATACATACGTTACATTTGTGTATCCCTGATGATTTTTAAGGTGCTTTCATACTCTTTTAACCTTTACAAGAATCCTACAAAGAAAGTGAATATTGTCCCCGTTTTGCAGGTGAGAAAACCAAGGCCCTGGGAAGTTAACTCTGCTACCCAGAGCTAAACAGCCAGTGAATGGAGAAAGAGCCCACATCTCAACACGCAGGCTCTAATTCTAGAGCTGCCTCTCAGCAAAGTGGACTTACTTTGCAAACTTCGTGAACTTTTAGGGGGCTTGGGAAATTATATAATTTTCTTAAAATGTCATGGCATATGTCTAGAAAAGCTACTGCCACCTCCTGAGAATATCTGACAGAAGCATCTCGCTATCATCTCGTCGCGGAGCGACCCCACTTTCTGTCAAGATGCTCTGTATGATGGATTCCAAAAGTCTTAACGAAAATGAACGCCAAAATACTACTATCTCTTCCAAAAGCACTTGCTAATCTCCTAAATATATTAACAAAAAGAAAACCACAAATGGGGAGGGGGACCACCACTCAGAACCATCTGCTGGAAAGGCAACCCTGGAAACACTCCTGGGGGCCCCCTTCTCAGCAGACCCCCAGGCCCGAGGTGTCAGGTCCGGACAGCAGCCCTCATTCTGCGGCAATGCTCACAACGAACAGAAACACTTCCTAGCTGGGCTCAAAGTCATTTTGTTAATTCATCCTATTTTATGAATTTCAAGGTGCTTGATACTCAATTTTTTAAATGTACTTTGATTCATTTATTTATTTGAAAAGTCAGTTGCTCAGTCATGTCTGACTCTGTGCAACCCTATGGGCTGTAGCCCACCAGGCTCCTCGGTCCGTGGGTTTCTCCAGGCAAGATACTGGAGTGGGTTGCCATTCCCTTCTCCAGGAGATCTTCCCGACCCAGGGATCGAACCCGAGTCTCCTGCATTGCAGACAGATATTTTACAGTCTGAACCACCAGGGAAGTATTGATTTAGTTAGCTGGTTCTTTTTGGCTGTGCTGGGTCTTTGCTGCTACAGGAGGGCCCTCTAGTTGCAGCTAGCAGAGGCGACTCCCTACGGCAGTGCTTCCGCTGCAGTGGCTGCTCTTGCTGCAGAGCACGGCCTTCAGTAGTTGCAGCTCACACGCTTAGCTGCCCTGCAGCATGTGGGATCAAACCCATGTCCTCTGCATTGGCAGGCAGATTCCCATCCACTATCCCACCAGGGAAGTCCTAAATTTTCTATGTGATTGAATCATTCCACATCTTAATAAACTACTTTTATGATTTTTAAATATATATTAACCATCTGCTAAGTTTACTTTTTTTGAGCACACCATAAATGGACAAGGTTTATGAAGACCCACAAAAAAAA
>SRVM01010908.1:0-12162 GCA_007570785.1 Antilocapra americana | reverse complement strand
CAGCTGTGACTGTTTCAGAGTCTACTGCTTTTCAGGCTCCAGAGTCTAGGGAGTAACTGTCATTCTGATTAATCCCTTACATGTGCCTGCTGTGAACTTCTTCCAGTCACTGGATTTTGTATCTTGACTGTGGCGGGTAGAGGGGAAAAGATGTATGTCTACAACTTACAGTGTTCTGACACTGGTAGAGAATCTCTGAATTTTGTGATGATGATCCTGAAGGGAATCGACACTATCAGAATTTTACAAGGTCCCTTGATTTTAAGTGGGAGTCTGGAATGTCCCCTGGGCCAACCTTTAATCAGGGTCTATGGATTGTGCGCTCTGTAGGCTGGCACGGAGGCCTGAGCTGCAGGCCATGTTACCACACCAGAGAGACAGCAGCAGAAAGAGAGCCTTAACATGTAGCATGTCAGTGAAGTCTGGGCTGAAATCAAGCACTCTTTGAGCATTTGAAAGGAGAATCATGTTTTCTCCACTAGGGAAGCCTGAGTTGAGGACCCAGGGTGGACAAGGTTACCAAAGGGTCATCTAGGCTGGGGATCTATGTGATTGGATTAGTAAACTGTAGAGCCAGTGTGAAGGGAGTCACCCTTCCCTTTTCGATCGCACATTAAATGTCTTCTCTAAGCAGAGACTCTTTGCATCCATGTATACTTTTTCCGGATACTGTATCAGACATAGGTCTGTAACAGTCTCCTGGGGAAATGGAAACTTACAAACAGAAAGCTACCATTAGGATGAGCAAAAGCACATGGGTCAGAAGGTGTTGAGCCCTGTTGGGGAGTGGGGGTGTGTATTGCTGAGCCTTTGATTAGGGCACAAAATCGACAAGGGATGGCCTTGAGAGATGCAGGCCGATAAAGTGGTGCTCCAAGTCAACTGAGTGCAAAGCACCTTGCTGTTTCTTTGTGGTTCCTGGAAAGTTACCACAGGGTATCATATCAATGTGATTGGGCCTGTGAACCGGTTCAAGGTGAGGGTAAAATAAGAGACACAGGTGAACATCAGTCAGCTTTCCTAAGTAAGTACACACATCCCTTCCCATGTCTTTTAAGGACAGTCCCCATAATGCACAAATCCCAACATTTTGCAACAGTCTACAATAATTTTAATGATAGAAGACATTGACTTGATCAACAGAGTGAAAGGAAATATCGGAAAAAGAAAGAAAAGAGAGGTGCTTACCAGAGCCCATTATCCTCTTCAAGTATGCTTATTGTTCTGCATATGTACAAGTTTCTTTTCAGTATTTTATATGCATGTGTATTTGCTCCTCTGGCAGCACAAATGTTGTATGTGAGCTCTAGGATCTGGCCTTGCTGAGAATGGAAGAATGGATATGGAAAATTTGAAAGAGCCTGTGTAAGCACATAGACCATGGGGTAGCAGAAGCACTGACACTAGGGAAACGATCCCAAGAAATTTACCAAAGGAGCAAGATCAAAGTGGAAACATGCTGCTGCAACCAGGACCCCTGGGCAGAAAGGAGAAGCAGGGAGGAAGCACTTGGGTGTATGTTTACTTCAGAGAAGACACAAAGGAGCTGGGAAGTAGAATGAGCATTATTCTGAGAAGCTTTAGAGATTGTATGCACAGTCTCTGGGACACCCTGCAGTAAAGAACTGTCTGTCCCTCTCAATTATGGAGCATTATTTCCCCTATATGACCAGCACATGAGCACACATTGCATTTTCATGAAGGGTTTGGAGACGACCGTGCTGGAGTATAAGCTGCTACTCCCTGCCGAGCTCGCCAGTTTGAAACATCATTCCTTAAACTCTTCATAGAATGCCTGGATTTCAGTACTCTGGAAAGAATGGCTTCTGTTGATCCTGGAGAGTCATGTGGCATTCTTGATGCAACTCGCTCAAGTGTTATTAGTCAAATTTAATGTCATTTGATTCAAAGAGCTGACTCACAGAAACCAAATCATCTGCAGATGGTCTGCTTAAAGTCAGACTAAACCCCTACATACCTGAAAAAGACACCACTGAAGTGGTATACACATGAGAGAGAGAAGCATCAGCTGTGACTACAAGAACATAGTTGCCAGTCTTCCCCCTCCAAGGACACTCAAGACACTGGACCATACTTGACAACTAAACACACAGATTAGAAGCAAGAACTACAACCATGCACCCTGGGAAGGAAAGACTATTAACATAGTTCAGTTCAGGCCAGTTCGGTGGCTTAATCATGTCTGCCTCTTTGCAACCCCATGATTTGCAGCATACAAGGCATCTCTGTCCATCACCTACACCCAGGGTCCACACAAAACCATGTGCATCGAGTCAGTGATGCTATTCAGCCATTTCTTCCTCGGTTGTCCTCTTCTCATCCTGCCCCTAATCCTTCCCAAGTTTAGGGTCTTTTCCAGTTGGTCAACTCTTCCCATAATGTGGCCAAAGTCCTGGAGTTTCAGCTTCAACATCTGTCCTTCCAATGAACACCCAAGTCTGATCTCATTTAGGATGGACTGTTTGGATGTCCTGAAGTCCAAGAGACTGCAAAGAGTCATCTCCAACACCACAGCTCAAAAGCATGTATTCTTCAGCACTCATCTTTCTTGACCGTCCACTCTCACTTCCATACATGATCACTGGAAAAATCATTGCCTTGATTCGATGGAGCTTTGATGGCTAAATAATGTCTATGTGTTTCAATATGCTATGTTGTTTAATCATAACTTTCCTTGCAAAGAGTAAACGGCTTTTAATTTCATCATTGTAATTATCACCATCTGCAGTGCTTTTGGAGTCCTCCAAAATAAAGTCTGACACAAGTTTATGTTTCTCTGTTTCTCCACCTATTTTCAATGAATGGATGGGACCAGATGCCACGGTCTTAGTTTTCTTAATGTTGAGTTTTAAGTCAACATTTTCACACTCCCCTTTTCTAACTCCTCTTCACTTTTTGCCATAAGGGTGGTGTCCTTTGCATATCTGAGGTTATTGATATTTTCTCCTGAGACTCTTAATTCCAGCTTGTCCTTCTAACCCTGCCTTTCTCATGATGTACTCTGCATATAAGTCAAGTAAGCAGGGTGATAATATACAGCCTTCACCTACTCGTTTTCCTATTTGCAGCCCCTCTGTTTTTCCATGTCCACTCTAACACTTGTTTCCTGACCTTCACACAGGGTTCTCAATAGACAGGTCAGATGGTCTGATATTTTCATCTCTTTAAGTATTTTACACAGCGTGCTGTGATTGACACTGTCAAAGGGTTTTGCATAGTCAATAAATTATATATAGATGTCTGGGACTGTCTTGCTTTTTCATTGATAAGGTAAATAAATATGAACACAGTAAGGTATGTTGCAGCAAACAACCAAGGTAAAAATAAATACATAAAAAGGAGGATATAGGAATTGCCACTGAAAAAGAATTGACAGTAATTATAGTAAAGATTATCAAATATTGGAGTAACTAAATGGAGACCTAGAAAATGAGTTCATCAAATATTTTCAAAAACATGCATGGCCCTCTAACAGACCTGATGACAACACTTGTAACATCTATATTTGTCTTAAATTCAACTGGTAATAAAGGTAGCAATCAGTTTTTGCTAAATTTGTTTTTACTGAAAATGGTGAACTCCTCATACTTTTATGAAAGAGTGTGGTTTGGAATGAGGCATTCTTTAATACATATTGAATTGACAAATACAGGGCCACCTTTAAGGAACACCCATTTACTTAAAATTTTCAGGCAAAGCAACATGAAAAGAGTGATCTTTAATGCTAAGAGATTAATATCGCAGGGCCATCCAAGGACATGGGTGGCTTATGCCTTTAAATATCCTAAACTCCCCCAAAGCTATGAGATTTGGGGTTATCTGTCATATTTAATGTCATTTGATTCAAAGAGCTGACTCATTTGAAAAGACCCTTATGTTGGGGAAAATGGAAGGCAGGAGGAGAAGTGGCAACAGACAATTAGCTTGTTAGATGACATCACTGTCTCATGGACATGAGTTTACTTGAACTTGAGGAATTGGTGATGGACAAGGAGGCCTGGGGTGCTGCATTTCATGGGATCACAATGAGTTAGATACAGTTGAGTTACAGAACTGAACTGATGGAGAGAACATTAAAGCTAAGAGTTTGGCAACTGCTAATCTTATCCAGTATCTAAAGTATATAGAATAATAAATATATGTATAAGAGAAGATGTTTGTTCAAGTTCTGACAGTTATTCCTAGGAGATTTCCTAAGGTTTTCTTCACCTGAATAACTTGTAGGAAACCCTAAAGCTACTGTTAGTCTTGCATTTCCCTAAGTCTGGTCGCAGGACTACAACAACAGCTTGATACTAAGTGTAAGCCACTATTATCATTGTCACCATCTTGTATTTCCTTTGCTTTCCACTCAACAGCAATAGTAGTAGCAGTAGTATAACTATTATTCATCAAACTCAGAGAGGACTCAGTTGTATTGATTTTTTTTTATTACTATACCAGGGTCCTAAAATTCCAGAAGTAGATCCTTTAGATGAATATAGTAAAAGGGGGTGGTATAAAGTTATTGATTGAACTTGTGACCTTATCTGTAGCTAGTCATCCTAAAGAATTAATCTGTGTTTACATATGTCTGGAAATTCGAAGTGTTATAAATAAATATGCTGAAGTGTTTCACCCTATTTTAGTCCTCTATCTATACTGGGGAGATAGTGGAAAGCAATTGTTATGAATATGTGCAACTCATAAGAATTCATGGACACCATAGATATTATAGATGTTGATAAATTAGTCTTAATATATAGACATTTCTGGAAGTGTGTGAAGATGAAATTGCATCCAACTTAGGCAACTGAAAAATAATCAGCATTTGGCAGGAGATATTTGGAAAGAAGGAAAGTACAACTCAGAAAAAATGAAGAACTCAGTCATGGCACAGGGAATGAATAAAACATTGAGAATAAGGATACCTGAATGACAGTTTTATGTGTGGACATGTGTAGTGGGTTGGGATGAACTATTTGAAACATCATAACATATTGTAATGAAACTCATCAGAAATTTTAAGTAGAGATATGACAGTTATTTTTCTTTCATATTTTTTACTTTATTTTATTATTTAATTTTTTGTTTTATTTTTTTTTACATGATCATGTTGGTTTTCCCATACATTGACATGAATCTGCAATGGGTATACATATGTTCCTCTTCCAGATCTCCCCTCCCACCTCCCTCCCGATTCCCTGTCTCTGGGTCATCATGGTGCACCAGCCCTGAGAATCAAACCTGGTCTGGCGATTGATTTCACAAGTGATGAATAACATGTTTCAATGTCGTTCTCCCATAACATCCCACCTTGACCTGTCTCATCGAGTCCAAAACACTGTTCTATATATCTGTGTTTATTTTGCTGTCTCTCATATAGAGCTCTCCTTACCATCTTTCTAAATTCCATATGTCTCTTCTGTTGTAAAAGTTATTCGTGAGCAAACTTTGAGGACCTTAACTTTTTTAGAATCCTGAAGTGCCTCATTTTCAACTTGTCCATAATTACCAGTACAAGTGAAGAGGCTGATGCTTGGAATATTCACCACTTCTGGATATAACAGTAAGTCTAGCTTCAGGGTAAAAAATTAGTGGTATTTTCTCCACCCCTGAATATTTCTTATATGGAAATATTTGATGGATACGTGATAAGACCTAGAGGGAACATGTTTTAGGCATCCATAAATACAACCATCTAGCCTTAGTTCCTCATATTTCTAGCAGAATTATACGATATTTATTTATTTTTTTTAATTTTACCTCACTGGAATAAGGCTCCAACAAATCCCTCATATTTGGTATTAAATAAGCTCTAAAACTCTCTTCCTTCATTTACATCAGTCATACAGTACAGTTTATCAGTAATGTCTGACATTTTATGACCCCTTAGACTACCACACACTTGGCCTCTTTTCCAGTTTTAATTCACGGAGTTTACTCAAACTCATGTCCATCGAGTTGGTGAAGCCTGCCATCCATCTCGTCTTCTGTAGTCCCCTTCTCCTCCAACTTCAATAAATCCCAGCATCAGGGTACGTTCAAATGAGTCAGTTCTTTGCATCTGTTGGCTAAATATTGGAGTTTCAGCTTCAGCATCAGCCCCTCCGATGAATACTCAGGATTGATTTCCTATAGGGTGGACTGATTGTATATTCTTGCATCCTAAGGGACTCTCAAAAATCGCCTCCAACATCACCATTGATAAACAACAATTCTTTGGTGCTCAGCTTTCTCTGTAACACAATTGTCACACCCATACATGACTATTGGAAAAATCAAAGCTTTGACTAGATGGATATTTGCCAGCAAAATAATGTCTCTGTTTTTTTTTTTTTTAATATGGTGTCTACATTGGTCATAAGTTTTCTTCCAAGGAGCAAGTGTCCTTTAATTTCATGGCTGCAGTCACCTCGTGCCAAGAATTTGGTGCCGCCGAAATAAAGTCTCTCACAGTCTCCATTGTTTCTCCATCTATTTGAAATGAAGCAATGGCACCGGATTCCATGTGTGCCAGAGCTCTAAGCTAACTTTTTCACTCTCCTTCTTCACTTTAAGAAAGAGGCTCTTTGAATCTTCTTTACTTTCTACCAAAAGACTGATGTCACCTTCATGTCTGAGGTTATTGGTATTTTTCCAGGCAATCTTGATGCCAGCTTGCGCTTCATCCAGCCCAGAGTTACTCATGATGCACTCTGCCTATAACTTAAAGAAGCCAGGACACAATATACAGAATCGATGTACTCCTTTCCAGCTTTAGAAACATTCGGTTGTTCCATATTCAGTCATAACTGAGGTTGCATGATCTGCATATAGGTTTCCCAGGAGGTAGGACAGCCCGTATGGAATTTTCATCTCTTGAAGAATTTTTTCAGTTTTTTGTGATTCACACCATCAAAGACTTTGACATGGTCCATAAAGCATAAGCATATCACCAACCCACCAAGAACACTCTTGATTTCTCGATGATCCAATGGATGTTGGCAATTGGACTTCTGGTAACCCTGCCATTTCAAAGCCAGCTTGATCATCTGTAAGTTCATGGTATATTTTCTCTTGCAAGCTGGTTTGGAGAATTTTGAACATTAATTGGCTAGTGTTGAGATGAGTGAAATGTGTGCTATTCTGTGGATTCTTGGCCTTTCCTTTCTTTGAGATTGGAATGAAAACTGACCTTTTTCCTTCCTGGAATACTGGTGAGTTTCCAAATTTGCTAACATAAAGTTTGGAGCACTTTGTCAACATCAAGTTTTAGAATTTGAAATACCTCAATTGAAATTTCACCACCTCCACTAGGTTTGTCCATAGTGAATTTTTCATATTTCTAGCACGCATTTTTCATGATATTTCTAGCAGGGCACAAAAGTATAAATATATTTTCTTCAAGTGTACATTGCTGGAAATTAAATCCACCCAGTACCAGCATGACTTTCTTATGGACATTGATGTTTCTAGATAAATACTCAACCTCTCTTCTCATCAGCACCATCCTGTTCTGCATACTTTAGCAGTAGGTAAACTGACTACCACTGTGCCTATTACTTATTGAACTTGTTGCAAAAATGTTCAGGAGGGTCAAGTGGTAAAGATCCTAATCAGCCATTTAATCTGTATGCCAATGATTTCTGTGTCCATTTTGGACTTTCTAGTGCCCCAATTCTAAAATTCTTTGTTATCGTCATAAACACTGAAATGATTAACTTATGCCTCAAGTTGTGAGGGAATATAAATCAGTATCACTAGCTCATGCACCTGTTCACTCCAAACACAAAGGCAACACAAGCTCCGAAGCATCTTTAACATTCCCAGTAATTTCTGGGAGATGACATGTAGGAAATGAAATAAAAAGCAGACAACATCAACAAAACTAAAAGCTTAGAAAACTGAATAGTTCTGACACAGTGATTTATGTTCTTCTCTGCACTCTACTCAATTTACCTACCTATTTCTCCTGATTATGGTGTTAGATGGCAATAAAGAATGGTTATTTGCTGCAATCTGAATCCCCTAGCAGAAAGCAGAGGCAGTAAGGAAGCACCTGTGGGCATGCTTGCTTCAGGGAAGATGAAAAGGATATGGCAAGCAGAATCGGCTTTAGTCTCACGAACATTAAAGATGGTATGCACAGTCCCTTAGACACGCAGCAACAGAGTGATTTCTTTCCTTCCCAAGTCCTTTCCCCTACATCACCAGGCAAATGAGCACACCTTGCCTTTTCTCTAAGCTTTGGGAGACGTTTTGCACCATAGAATAAGCAACTGCTACCTGCAGAGATTGACAGCTTGAAATATCATTCTTTGAACTCTTCACAGAATGCTTGGGTGTCAGGACTCAGCAAAGGCTGGCTTAGGTTGATCCTCTCACTGCTCATGGACCCAAATATTATGGTAACATGATAAGCTTGGACGTGTTCTCACCTGGATTCTGCAAGAACGCAGAATCACTTTGAAAGGGCCTCTGAACAGTGAATAGCAGACTTTAATTTTGGGGGCACTGGTGAGTTACGGGCCTCAGCACGATGCTCTCCCTTCGTTTATCTATATTTAGTGATGTTTCATTTGAAAAATTTCTCTATAAAGAGAGAATTCCATTTCTTAATACGGAATTCTCTGAATGTTAAATATTGAAATGCTGGCACAATTTTGCTATATGAAGCACAGAACTCAATATTTCACATGTGAATACATGCCTGTAATATTCCTTTTTGAAATAAGAAATGCATGATATTTCACCTGTGAAAGTTTTAGCACAATCTTTCTGAAACAAATTTGGAAAACTCTATATTTCATTGAAAATTTATGTGCATGCTTTTCCACATAAAATCAGAAATTTAATATTATACACATGTGAAAAACTAGGTGCTACATTTTCTCTGAGAAATGTTGCATTTTACATATTTCCCTTATGAGAATCTGGCCATAGATTTTAGCACCCGAAAATGGAATTTTGATCACTTCACAGCTGTAAGTTGGGAAATGAATTTGCCTCTACTAAATATGGAAAACTCCTTATTTCATTTCACATATGAAAATCAAGGTGGAGTTTTAATCTGTGAAGTAATGAATGTTCCATATTTCATTCAGGAATACGTGGAGCATGATCTTCCTACATGAAATATTCAATTTTCCATATTTCAAAAGTGAAAATCTCAACATAGATTTTCTTGTAGGTATTATGGATTTCTCTGTCTTTGACCTTCTGAACTCTAGGCGCCTCCAGGATAGATCACATCCTTGGCCATAAGTCTTGCCATGGTAAATTAAGAAAAAAAAAAGAAATCACTCAAAGCATCTTTTCTGACCTCAATGCAGAAATATTTGGTGGCGATTACAGGGGGAAAAAGAGAACTATTAAATATTATATCATATGGATGTTAAACCTAAATAGCACGCTTCTGAATATCCAACAAATCAAAAATGAAATCCAAAACGAAATCAAAATATGCATAGAAAGAAATGAAAATGAAAACACAACAACCCAAATCCGATGAGACATTGTAAAAACAGTACTAAGAGGAAGGTTCATAGCCACACAGGATTACATTCAAGTAGCAAGAAAAATCAAACAAATCACCTAACTCTACACCTAAAGCAACTAGAAAAGGAAGAAAAGAAGAACCCCAGGGCTAGTAGCTGAAAAGAAATTATAAATATTATGGCAGAAATGAATGCAAAGAACCAAAAGAGACCATGCCAGAAATCAATAAAACTAAAGCTGGTTTTTTGAGAAAATAAATAAAACTGAAAAACCATTAGCTAGACTCATCAGGAAAGAAAACAGAAAAATCAAACCAAGAAAAATAGAAATGAAAATGGAGACCTCACAAGAGACAGCACAGACATAGAAAGGATCCCAAGAGAATACTGACATCTACTAGATGTCAATAAAATGGACAACTTGGAAGAAATGGACAACTTCTCAGAAAAGTAAAACTTTCCAAAACTGAATCCAGAAGAGATAAATAAAAATATGAACATTCTCCAACAAGGACATATATCAAAACTGTAATAAGAAACTCTCCAGTTTACTAAAGCCCAGAACCAGATGGCTTTGCAGCTAAATTCTACTAAAAATTTAGAGACGAACTAAAACCTATCTTGCTTAAAATCATCAAGAAAATTACTGACAAATGTAAACTTCCAAACTCATTCTTTGAGGCTACCATAACCCTAATTCCAAAACCAGAAATAGATGCCACATAAAAACAACAACAACAACAACAACAAAACTACAGGCCAATATCATTGATAAATACTGATGCAAAAATCTTTAACAACATTCTAGCAAATGGATTCCAACAATATATTTAAAAGATCATATATCATGATTAAATGAGCTTTATCCCAGGGGTGCAAGGATTCTTTAATATCAGCAAATCAATTAATATAATACACCACGTTAACAAATTGAAAGATAAAAACCAAGAGAAGGGACTAAGATGTTGCTGGAATAGGAAGGGGAGAACACTTTCTCCTCAAAAAATATAACAAATGAACATTTAAAACCTGAGCAAACTCTACAAAACAACTTCTGAATGCTGGCAGAACATCAGCCACCCAAGAAGGCAGCCCATTGCCCTTGAAAGAAGGTAGGCCAAAATATAAAAATGTAATAATAGAGGCAAAAGAGGTAGGGTTGGAGATCTGTCCAGGGAAGGGAGTCTTAAAAGAGAGAGACAATCCGAACACCAGGAAACATTCTCCTTGGCAGAACTGTGGCAATTCTCAAGGGGCAAAATAAATGGGAGTGAATATCAATAAAAAATTAAACCCCACAGATTATGTACCTAACAGCAACTCGCAGTGGAGTGGCATCCTAGGCGATCCATCCCCCACAGGTAAGCGTGGGCTGCTCAGGGAGGGGCAGGGAGTGCATCTTTGGGTGAGGACTGCGACTGAACCCCCGAGGGAGGCCCAAAGGAACTAGCTTGAGACTGCAACCTAGACTGCGGAATAGCTTTCCCACGAAGAGCCACCGCCAGACCAGTGCACAGAATAAAAGGCTGCTCAGAACTAGTCTGCTGCACAGAGCTGGTTGGTTGTGGGCTGTGGACTGGCTCAGCCCCTGCCAGAGACCGGCAGGTGTAATCGCACCCTCAGCGAGGCAACTGATACCAAACCATGGGCAGAATAAATACTAACCAAGACTTCTTGAGATTCTGGACTGATGCCTCCAGAGATCAGCTCTCCACACACCTGAGAAGGTGCACCCAGCTTCACACCAAGAAACCCGAGTGGCTTGAATGGAGGAGGGAAGAAGACACAGCCCCCAATCTCGCCAGGTGTCTCAGACCTGAGAAGTTAAGGCAGCTCTAGCAGGCCTGCCTTAGGTTCATCCTCGGGAGCCTGGAGAGCCTCAGCAGTGTGGGCAAGGAAATACCCAGGGTGTGAATGGCGAGAAACCCCAGAGTGGATAAATCAGTGTGTGTGAACGCCAGTAATATCCGATTGCCATCTTCCTCCCTCCTCACAGCATGACTGAAAAAGTGAGCCTAAAAAAGTGACCACCACTGCCCACTTTGTGTCAAGGTGGAAATACACACTGAAGAGACCATCAAACAGAAGATGCTAAAATAATCAGAAGGAACCACTTTGGAACGGACAAGAGTAACAGATTAAATCCCTGCGGTTAGCACCAACTATGTAGAAAGGAGCCTGTAGGTCTTGAAAAGTACAAGCTGGACAAGGAACTATTTAAAAATGAACTGACCCCTCACTGTACACAACAGCTCAAGAGAAAGCCCTAGATATATTTTTAATAAATCATCTTTTTAATTTTTAAAACATTTTTACTATTTTAATTTTTTTATATTTTAAAATTTTAAGTCCCCTACAACTCCTTGAATATTCATTTTTACAACCAACTATTACCTGGCCAAAAAATAAAAAGGAGCCTATTTTTTAAGTAAGCTTCATAAATATATATATGGGAATTCCAGTGACTCTGTTTTTTCTTGCTGTTGTTGTTCACTTCGTTTTTTCTTTTTCTTCTCTTTTTCCTTTTTCTTCTTTTTTTGTCATTGTACTTTTGAGAATCTAAAATTTACTTTGGATTTTTAATCTTTGCTTTTTAGGATTTGTTATCATTTTTTTAATTGTTTTTGCCATGCATTGTCATGATATCACCATGGGTTTACATATGCTTCCCCCCCAGAACCCC
>SRVM01010903.1:0-17308 GCA_007570785.1 Antilocapra americana | reverse complement strand
GGCCGGCTTTTCGGATCAAAGCACGACTGCCCCTGGTGGCAGGCAGCCTTAACTGCAGGTGCCATTCAAAAGGTAAAAAGCCTCTCCAAAGGAAGGATATCCACGGACTTCACCGAATAGTGAACGTCAAAGGCAATCCCAGGCACCGCGGGCGCTGCGGCCAACACCCCTCTCCAGGAAGACCACCAAATTCCACCTACCACAGGCACAACCACCACGATTTTATTTAGAATCACTTATTAGCCCCGCCTCCCCTAAAAAGCACTAACTTCCAGTGGTTACTGCTTCTAAGCTCCTTGCTTTTGTTTTTCTTGACTCAATACATCTTCAAGGACGGGCTTTCACTGCTGGCCCAACAAGTTCATTTTAGCCAGAGGACGCTAAGAGTCCAGGTTCCCAAAACCAGAGCCCCACTGGAACCCCCGCCCACGTGTCCAGGTGTGGGAGCGAGCACAGGCGTCCCAGGTGGACACTCGGTCTCATCAGCAGACCTGTAGCTGACTTTGGAGGAAGGCTGAGACGGGAGACCTCCTCGGCAGCTGGGGAGAACCGACATGGGCTTCCAAGCCGCTGGCCCTTCCCTCAGAGGCCCCGGCCCTTCCCTCAGGCCCCGCCCCTTCCCTCAGAGGTCCCGGCCCTTCCCTCAGAGGTCCCGCCCCTCCGCCAACCGCGGAAGGGGCTTAGGGGGCGTTTCTCCAGGAGGAAAGCTGAGAGTTGCGATGCTGAGGAAGGGGACCCCAAACCGTCTGGCACTGCCCCGTCCAGGGATGACTTTGGACCGCCTTACTCGGCCCAGCGGGATTCAGAAACACCGAGGGGTCAACCTGATGGGTTTCGGGTAAAGGGAAGAGGGGAAGGGGAGCCCTGGCGGGTGAATCCCCCAGTCCCCGCCAAGCAGGTGAGGCTCAGGGGGGCGGCCATCTTGGCCGGGAGGGTGGGGCTGGGGAGCTGTGGCGCCGTGCGGTTGGGGGGCTCGCCGGTCGCGGACGGGGTTCCCTGGCCCACTGCCCCTCTTCCGTTTGCTCCCCCTTCCTCCCCACCCCCTTCCTCTCCTTTTGTCCCCCCCTCTGTTCCCTGCCTTCTGACCCCCAGACCGTTTCCCCTCAAGATGGCGGTGAAATCCGACGGCGGTGGCATGTGGGTGGGCTTCGCCCAGCGGCACAGCCTGGACGGGGCGGTGGGCCGCGGCGACGAGGAGGACGAGGAGCCCTGGGAGGCGGCAGAGCGGCGAGGAGAACGGGGAGCCGGGGAGGCGGCGGCGGCGAGGAGGACAGGGAGCCCAGGGAGGCGGCGGCAGCGGCAAGGAGGTCGGGGAGTCCGGTGAGAGCAGCTCGCTGCACATCTGCCACGGCTGCAACACGCCCTCATGCTACTGGGGCTGCCGCTCCGCCTGCTTGCGCGCCCTCCTGGGCGTGAAGCCGCGCCGCAGCGCCGCCGCCGCCGCCGATGAGTGGACCAGCCGCTGCAGCCACCCGCGGCCGCCGGTCGCCACCTCCGCTGGCCTCAGCCGAGCGGCCACAGGTCGAGCAGCCGTGGCTCGACTGCCTGTGGATCGTGCTGGCGCTACTGGTGTTCTTCGGGGACGCGGGCACCGACCTGTGACTGGCCCTCGACTACTACCGCAAGGGGGACTGCGGCTACTTCGGGCTGACCCTCTTCTTCGTGCTGGTGCCGTCGCTGCTGGTGCAGAGCCTGAGGTCCGCTGGTTCGTGCTGGACTACACGGGCGGCGGGCTGGGCACCGTGGAGGGGCTCAGCAGCCGGGGCTGCCCCATGATGGGGACTGGCCACAGCCACGCCAGGGGCACAGCACCTTTCCCGCCTCTCCCTGCGGATCTGGCAGTCGGTCATCCACCTGCTGCAGGTGGGGCAGGTGTGGAGGTCAGAGCGCCGCAGGGGTGGGGGCGGGGGCCTGGCCAGGCAGCCCTGCAGAGGGCCCCGCGGGCGAGGCAGAGCCCTCCAGAGTACGCCCCCCCCCCCCCCCCCCCCGAGGTGCCCCGCAGGTGGCCTTGGCCCCGGGGTCTTGGAGGAGGGATTTGCCACGCACTTGCCCTGGCATCTCAAGAAGATCATGGTTTCGTCTGTATCCCTGGCCACGCCTTTTGGCCCAGGGAGGCCCAAGTCCGGCTGTTTGTCTCCATCCCTGGTTTGCACTTAGCGGAGACCCTGCCTCACCCTTTCTCTCCCCTCTTTTCTCCATAGACCTCTCATATTCCCGGGGTCCCTTTGCCCTGTATTCCAAGGCAACCAGCCCCTAGCGCCTTTTATCTGCACCCCAGGTTGCCTCCTGGGGGGAAACCTTCCTTCTTCCAGCCAGTTTGCACTCCGTTTTGTCCCCTGGTGAGACATCCTCCCCTCTTTTCCAGCTTTCTCTCCGCAGTGGCCTGTGTGGGGGGAGGGGGGGACGGGGCTCTGCGCAGCCCCCCGGCTGATTCTTCTCTTGGCCCTCCTCCCTTCCACGCCCAGTCCTCCTCTCCTGCAATCCCATCCCTTGCAAATGATTACATACTGCTGCTCTCCTTGAAGGAAAAGTGACTTTGGGGGGGGGTTTGTTTGGCTGAATTAGATGTGCCCTTTTCTTAGTAACAGGAAAAATTGTGTAGTATGTGATGAGTGTAAGCATTTTTAATTCTCACTTCCAGAAAACCACTTAGCCACCTGGATACACATTCTGGTGGAATGTTGCTTTTGGGAGCCAGGGCAGTGCGCAGGTGATTTATGTCACACAAGCTACAAGCTTGGCTTGGAGACCTTTCCCCTTTTGTACGTTTCCCCTGTGCCAGGTAAATCCTTCAAAAACCAGTTGCACATCGCACCCCCCCCCCTTTTTTTTTGGACAGCGTTAACTGGCTAAACTAAGGAAATGATCTTATAAAGACTGGCAAATCTGCGTCCTCCAACTTAAATCAGTTTGAGTGTATTTTGGAAACACTGAGTTGTGGATGAGAGTGCTTGCAAGAGAAAAATACCTTCCTGAAGAGAAATTATAGGAAGCTCTTCAGGTACATTGCTTCATTTTGCCTAGATTGCTCGGGCACCTATGCCTCTGAGGAGGTTTTAGGTGCTCAGATTTTTCAGTTTGCTGAGGCATACCTAGGTTAACTGAAATAAAGTCCATTGTCTTTTGAATTGTCTAAGTCGCTATTCAGAATTTGTAATACAGACGTTTCAGAAAGCATGGAATGAAGTCGAATCACGAAAGATAGTGTGAGTGTGAGACTTTTGTCCTGCAGAATTTACATGCAAATTGAGGATTGGAGTTTTCCAGATCTTGTGAGTGGTTTTTCTGGTCTTGTGTTCCTAGGTTGAACAAGCAACCTTTTTTCCCAGACCTGTCTGCAGGTAATTTGTTTCCTGCTGATAGGTTTGTAGGAAGAGGGGGGCAAATTAGAAAAAAAAATATGGTTAACTCTTATCTATTATGAGCCTAATTTGGGGTCAGGGAAAATTTTGAAGTATGTTTTAAATTGGAAGTCTAGCTCTTAAAACATTCCAGTTCATACTGAATCGAAGAGTGTTTGGTATGGCGGATACTATTTTTGGTTTCTTGCAGGTTGGTGACATGCAAAGGGATGAAAGCAAAAGAGACACAAAGTATGGGGAGAGTTTTTGAAATAGTAGTAAAATTTAACAGCATGTAATTAATAAGTAGGTTTCTATTGAATGAGCCTAAGTTACCTATCTGTCCAGGCCACATGGAGATGTGGGCAATCAAAACTTTGGTGTCAGGTTCAGATTCCTGAGAAAATTGTTTCTAATGTAATCCATCCTAGGTATTTCTTAGTAGTAAGCTTTTGGGACATACTAAAGTTGGAGTTCTGTTTCACAAATTTTTTAGGCAGAATAATCCCCCCAACCCAGCCCATTTACCTAAACCTTCATTGTATTTGACAGAGTAAAAGTTCAGGTTGTGGACTTTTTTTTTTTTGAAAGGTATCTGTGATTTACTATGTCAGAGTTTTTTGTTCTTTTTTCAAGTTTAGAATATGTGTCTGAATGTTTTATAAAGTTGATATTCGAAGACATGCTAATTCAGCTAAGTTACTTATTCTAACGTAGTAATACTATATTTCAATTGAAATGCTTACTGAGGAAGGATTTCTCTAATTTTTTTTTTCTTGTTTTGCTTGAAATACTCCAGGAGCAGGGTCTTTCTTTAACACATGCTAGGCATGTTGCTTGCATGGAAATCATTCATAAGTAAAACCTTTGGAGGAAGGTGTTTATTCTTTTTTCATTTTAATCTCTTGGCAAGCTTGTCATTTTTTGTAAGCATACATCATCTCAGCTTTTCTGCAGATCTTTTGGCTTACAGTTGTTCTCTGAGTCATATTTGCTGCTTAAATTTTATGTACTTCATGTGGTCATGTGACTTAAAGGTCAAGAGCTAAGAATTTGATTTGGGATACATTCCCAAGAAAAGATGTTGGTGAGGTTGTCAAAACTGATTGCATTAAACCATGAAACTTGTCTCTTCACTTAATTTTTTATTTTTTAATGTAAAATTCTTTGACTCTTGCTTGGAGCAAAGCACAGTGCTTATTTAAGAAAGATGAGTTTCTTTTGACAGTAAAGTGGTGAATGAATGTTGCCTTTCCTGTCAAGGTGGAAAACGCTTGACATCTCTTTCATCAGATGACTCCCTTGAATGTCAAAAAATGTTTCTGGTTGGGCCACAGTTGGAACATGGAAAGATAGTTACCTGTAGGATGACTTACTTCATGAACTTTGTGATTAAAGTCTGTAAATGCATGCTTTACCATCACTAATTACTTTCTGTGGAACTTTCTGTGCCCTGTTTTCAGGTGTTTTTCCCAGGGATAGCAGGTCTGTGAGTCACTCATACCAGGAACAGGAGTATACCAGGCTTCACAGTGTAGTACGATGTGTTGTTATTAGAAAGTGAGATCATTTTCTTGGAAGCTTGCAGCTTAGGAACAAGTTTGCATATTGCATTTTTGTGTGTTTTTTCCTTCAGTGCATCAGCCTTTCATTGCTTTTGTGCTGCTTTGAGAGTGCTTGGTGTGCTGGTAGTTCACTGAAGTCAAGGAGCACAGTTTCTTGGACGAAAATGTCATGGAATGTCATGATGTTGCAACCCAATCATTAATTTTTCTTTTTATGTACTTATTTTTATGGGTATGTTTTAAAGGCTTTTCTTAAAAATGTTAATTCTTTCTGCCACTTTAAAAGTGAACGTCAGGGGGCAATGGGGGCAGCGTGGCCTATTTCCCACCATTGTGCAAAGTGGAAGCTGCCCGCCCCGCCCCCCGCACACCCCACCCGCCCTGTCGCTGCTCCCTGAGGCGCGGGGAGGTCCCGTGGCCCGCGCAGCCAGACTTCCCCTGCATGGGAGGGCTCAGGCGAGGAGTGGCTCTGCGGCCTCTCCCTGAGGATCTGGCAGTCGGTCATCCACCTGCTGCAGATGGGGCAGCTGTGGCTGTAAGAGCGCTGCGGGGGTGGGGGCGGGCGGGGGGGCTGGCCAGCCCTGCAGAGGGCCCCGCGGGTGGCCCCTCGGCCGGGCCTTGGCCCGGGGGTCTTGGAGGAGGGGTTTGCCACGCATTTCCCCTGGCATCTCAAAAAGATCATGGTTCGGTCTGGATCCCTGGCTTTTAAAAATGAGGTTGCTAAAGCATTGAAATAATAAATACATGTATTTATTTAGAGGTTATTTAATAATTAAAGTTTGTCTACATAATATCACCACCAGTTGAGACTGTACCAGGGTCTAGATGAGGATCTTTTTTTTTCCTTAGAATGCCAAAATCTGTGACCTGTATGGGTAATACATAATTAATATCTTCTCAGACTATCGCCCTTGAGAGAGAAAACTGCAAATTAGAATAAAATCCAGACGCTGAAATCTTTAATAGGAGCTGTATGGTGTTCCAGGTCAAATACACACTTCTTGAGATAAAATTTTTGTCTGATTGATCTTATTAATATAATTTTTAATGTATTTACTTTTATTATCTGGTGCTGGGTTAGTTTTTCACTTCCAGTGTTGCATCAGTTGTATCCAGAGGACACTGCCCAGTCTGCAAGCAGACCTGACTTCCTAGTGTTGTAAGAAGCCTCTGGGCGACCCTGTCTGAGCTTGAGCAAAGCAAATACTGTTACATCCAGGGATTCCAGAACTTAATACTGCTGCAGATGTTGAAATGCTATATACTGTGTTTACAACCTTATTCACAAGCCTTTTCAGTTTTCAGTTCATAAGCCCATGTGGTTGCAATGCTCCGAAATCTTCTTAGTGACACTGTAGCAATATTAATCAACACAGATTATAGGACTTCTTCTCAAGACCACAGAAAAAATGAATCACTAAATTTCACATGATTAATCACTCTTGGTCGATGTAGATATGGCTTTAAATAATAATGTTTTTAAAAATTCAGTAAATAATCCTTCATACTCATGGGAAGACTCCTAACTACATTTGAAACTAGCATGGTACTGTAAATCATCTCTGTTAGAATTTAAAGAAAAAGAAGGCTCCAGTCAGAAAAGCAGTATAACAAGTATTGGTGAGGTTGTAGAGAAATTGGGATCTTCGTGCACTGGTAATATAAAATTGCTGGTAATATAAAATTATGTAGACATTGTGAGAGAAGAATGGTGATTTTTCAAAAAATACGAATATGATCCAGCAATCTGACTCTTGGGTGTATACCCTAAAGAACTGAAAATGGGAACATGAAGAGATGTTGGTACCACATGTTCATAACAGCATTATTTATAATAGTCAGAAGATGGAAGCAACCTCACTGTCTATGGATAGATGAATGAATAAACAAAATGTAACACATATGTATAATGGAATAGTAGTCAGCCTTAAAAAGGAGGGATATTCTGACACATGATATAGCACTGGATGAACCTTGATGTTGAGTGACAGATAACTGTATAATTCTACTTTTATGAGTTAACTAGAGTAGCCAGCCTCATAGAGAAACAGAAAGAATGGTGGTTGCCAAGGGCTGGGGGTGGGGAATGGCAGGTTAGGTGGTTGCAGTTCAGGAAGGTGAAAAGAATTCTGTGGATGGGTACTGGGGGTGGTTGCACAACCGTGTGGATAAAGCTTGATGCCTCTGAACTGACTGTACACTGAGAAATGGTTGAGATCGTGAATTTAATGTCACATGTATTTTATGACAAATTGAAAAAAATCGACAGACAAACCCTTCAGGTAGTTTTATTTCTTCGTAGTCTTGTTCACAACTTAAACACAGAAAACCAATGAACAGACAATACCATTTTCTCTTCCTTGCCCAGTACTGTTGTCAGTTTAAAAAGCAAAAGCAATACGAATCATTTCCCCAATCCACTGGCATCAGGGCATACCTCTTACCAGTGGTCTAGTCACAGTGTCCAGCTGGGATCCGGCCCCAATTGTGTTACCTAAAAAATAATGTTTTGAAATTGGTCTTGTCTGCTTCTACCACTGTTATGTTAAGAAGTCCTAGTGTTAGTCAGCACAGTGATACCCAGGGTGTTGGCTTTGAAAAAGACAACCAAGTGTCATTAAATCTGAGATGACTCCAGTCAAGATGGGTGGTGTCTGACGTCCAAGCTCTCTCTCTCACTCCCTGGCCTGTGGTGATGAGGCACCGCCTGTAGGAGGGCCATGGGAGCAGAGGCCTCAGAGCGCATCTTCTGGAGCGTCAGTGCTTAGTCTCAAGCCTGCCCTACACCAGCTGTTACCTTGTATGTTATCTGACCTCTCTGTTTGTGGGTTTCCTCATAGGTAAAATAGTGCTTATTTGGGGTAGAAAGATCTGGAACAGCTTTGTGGAGGGGGATATTACTACCTTACAGTGTTGTTTGGAGAATGAGGAGTTAATACATGTAAAGTCTGATTATAATGCTTTGACACACTTATTCAGTGGTAGATATGAACAGCCTTTCCTACCTGAAAATTGTACCTGGCATTGATAAGGTTCTTAGCAGACCAAATTTTCTTCCTTTATTTAATTGTTATCAAACTCTCTTTCTACATGTAGAAATATGCCTTGCTTAGGTGTTCAAAGTAAATTCTTCAACTAAGAATGTGATATTGTTAAAGCAGTTAGAAATACGTGTCTCTTAAATGTTTGTTCTCACTGTCAGTGAAACCAAGAAGAAAACTATAGTCACTTTGTAATTTATTTACATCTTGATAAATGCTTGTATAAAGAGTGAGTTGTCCATATACAAGAATAGATTTGACAGGCAGTCTTTTATTTTTTTAAAGTCTTCATTGAATTTGTTACAATATTGCTTCTGTTTTATGTTTTTTTAATTTATTTTAATTAAAGGATAATTGCTTTACAATACTGTGATGGCTCTTGCTGTACATCGCCGTGAATCGCCATGGGTGCATATGTGTCCCCCCATCCTGAGCTCTCCTCCCACCTTCCTCCCCTCCCCCTCCCCCTGGGTTGTCTCAGAGCACTGGCTTTGGGTGCTCTGGCAGGCAGTCTTGTGACCTACATTCTTGTCTAAAAGTCAAAATATATTATGTCGTACCAAAAAGAAATCTAAGTGTCTATATGAGATTTTTAAGGAAAAATGTTATCATGAAATAGTCATGCATGTATAAACTTCTGATGGGTAAAGAGTTCTCCACCCTTCAATTGATAAAGAAAATACTGCCTACAAGTGGTTTGACTATGCAACCGTCCTTTAAAATCTCCTCAGCTGAGATAGCTGTTAATCAGACATTTTATATTCTCTTCTAATAACATTGACAGATCTTAATTTTCTGAGCTTGTCACCAGATCAGAGACCTTCGGTGCTCTCTTTTTGTTCACGGAAGGTACCCCAAACTTTTCAACCCAAAGTATGAAGTCTGTGGTTCCAGAAGGCTTTTCTAGCCCCATATTTCATTACCTCATTACTCTACTACTCTATTTTCATCAGGAAACACTCTTACAACACTCCGTATTTAACCAAACCATTCTCATCCCTTATACTGTTTGTCTCTGTGTAACCTAGTCTCTAATGGAACCTTGAAAATAGCCTTAGGTAACTCGTGATGGGGTTGGGGGGTGGGGAGTTGCCAATGACAGTTGCCCAGGGTCTGGTTGTTTCAGGTGGTGATTTTATTTATTTATCTATCTATTTTTTTTATGCAGCCACTCGCCCGGAACGAGGCCTGGCACCCAGCAGTTGTCCAAGAAATGCTGGGCGGTGGATGCATTCCGTCTCAGCGGCCAAGAGTGTTCGGTAGACGGAGAATTCTTTCTTTCTTTTTTTTTTTTAGCTTTGACTAGATGGACCTTTATTGGCAAAGCAATGTCTCTGCTTTTTAATATGCTGTCTAGTTGACCATAGTTTTTCTTCCTAGAAGCAAGTATCTTTTAATTTCATGGCTGCAATCACCATCTGCAGTGATTTTGGAGCCCCCCAAAATAAAGTCTTTCACTGTTTCCATTGCCTCCCCATCTACCCGCCACAAAGTGATAGGATCGGATGCCATGGTATCAGTCCTCTAAATGCCGAGCCCTACGCCAACCCCTTCACTCTCCTCCCTCACTCCCATCAAGAGGCTCTCTAGCTCCTCCTCACCCTCTGCCATACGGGTGGTGTCATCCGCACATCCGAGGCCATTGATATCTCTCCCGGCAATCCTGATTCCAGCTCAGGTGGTGATTTTAATTTCTTGCCTTGGAAATGTTAGTGATTTTAATTTTTTGCCTAGACAAACTGAAAGTATGTAGAAGTCTGTTCTCTACGAATGGTGGCTAAAGTCCAGGTAGGAATTAGTAGAGAGAATCAGATGCACTTTGAATTGAATCCAGCTAGAGAGAATCAACTGCACTTTGATCTCCTGACAGGGAAGCATGTGAGGGAAGCCAAGCTGAAGAGTTCACTCCAGGATTCTCCCTGGGGGAAGAGCCACGTCTGCTTCCTTCTCAAAAGCCTTGTCTGTGATGAATAGTGTTGACATCACTCTCTGTGGAGTGGAAACGAGAGCCTGGTTCTAGTGAGTTTTCTCTGCTCTCTGGAGCTGGGTTTTCAGATCCTCCTGAGAGGGTGATGGGCCCCGGAATTCACCTGTAGCATCCCTGTGAGCACCCGGTGTCCAGACTGGCTGAGTTCTGAGGGTGGTTGGGACATCTGATAGGGATGCAGAAAAGACCTGAACAGAGCTCCCAGCCTTCATTATTTGGAACTTGAGCTCAATCTGAGTTTATGTTGCTCTTACAACACAAGTTATAGGCAGCTAAAAGGTTACTCAATAGAGTGAAGAGACAGAGCAGTGTGGATGCTGGAATCAGAACACAGGTGCAAATAGACCTGCCATATGATCCGGCAATCCCACTGCTGGGCATATACACCGAGGAAACCAGAATTGAAAGAGCCACGTGTACCCCAATGTTCATCGCTGCATTGTTTACAATAGCTAAGACATGGAAACAACCTAGATGCCCATCAACTGATGAATGGATAACAAAGCTGTGGTACATATACACAATGGAATATTACTCAGCATTAAAAAAAAATTCATTTGAAGCAATTCTACTCAGATGGACGAAACTGGAGCCCATTATCCAGAGTGAAGTAAGCCAGAAGCAAAAACAACAATACAGTATATTAACGCATATATATGGAATTTAGAAAGACAGTAACGAGAACCCAACATGGGAGACAACAAAAGGAACGCAGATGTATAGAATAGACTCGTGGACTTTGTGGATGAGGGTAAGGGTGGGATGATATGGGAGAAGGGCATTGAAGCATGTTAATTGTCATGTGTCTAATCAATCGCCAGCCCAGGATTGATGCTCGGGACTGGTGCAGCGAGATTTCCCGGGGGGGAGGGAGGAGGGAGGGGGGACCCGGAGGGGAAGCATATGTAAACCCATGGTGATATCATGACAATGTATGGCAAAAACAATAAAAAAAAAAAACAAAAACACAGGTACACAACTGGATGAGCAAAAGCACCACTGAGTCATTTTCAACTCTGTACCTAAATGAAGTAAAAAAGGGGAAAGGTTGGAACATATCACTGTTCAGAGATGAGTTCTTCCTTTAAGCAATATTACAGCTGAGGGTCCCTAACAATTAAGGTTCCTGGTCAGATGTCCCAGGCAGGAAAGAGTCCCACTCAGGGCTTAGTGGATGGTCACCTGGCTCCTAGCCCAGGCTGTCCTCCCCTAGCCTAGGGCTTTCCACCCTCTCTGAGCCCCAGTGACTTACAAGAGGAAGCCTGCTGTTTCCTCCTTTTTAAAAAAAAATATTTATTTTAATTGGAGGCTAATTACTATACAATATTGTAGTGGTTATTGCCATACATTAATATGAATCAGCCAAGGGTATACATGTGCTCCCCATCCTGAACCCACCTCTCACCTCCCTTCCCATCCCATCCCTTGGTGTCCTCTCAGTACACTGGACCTGAGCACCCTGTCTCATGCATTAAACCTGGAATGGCAATCTATTTCACATATGGTAATATATATATTTCAATGCTGCTTTCTCAAATCATCCCACTCTTGCCTTTTCCCACAGAGTCCAAAAGTTCTGTTCTTTACATCTGTGTCTCTTTTGCTGTCTCGCATATAGGGTCATCGTTACCATCTTTCTAAATTCCATATATATGCATTAACATACTCTATTGGTGTTTTTTTTTTTTTTCTGACTTACTCTTCTCTGTATAACAGGCTCCTGTTTCATGCACCTCATTAGAACTGATTCAAATGCATTCTTTTAAATAGCTGAGTAATATTCCATTATGTATATGTACCACAGCTTTCTTATCCATTCATCCTCCGATGGACATATGGGTTGCTTCCATATCCTAGCTATGATAAACATTGCTGTGACGAACATTGGGATACACATATCTCTTTCAATTCTGGTTTCCTTGGTGTGTATGCCCAGCAGTGGGATTGCTGAGTCACATGGCAGTTCTATTCGAAGTTTTTTAAGGAATCTCCACACTGTTCTCCATAGTGGCTGTACTAGTTTGCATTCCCACCAACAGTGTAAGAGGGTTCCCTTTTCTCCACACCCTCTGCAGCATTTATTGTTTGTAGAGTTTAAGATAGCAGCTATTCTGACTGGTGTAAAGTGGTACCTCATTGTGGTTTTGATTCGCAATTCTCTGATAATGAGTGATACTGAGCATCTTTTCATGTGTTTGTTAGCCATCTATATGTCTTCTTTGGAGAAATGTCTGTTTGGTTCTTTGGCCCATTTTTTGATTGGGTCATTTATTTTTCTGGAATTGAGCTGCAGGAGTTGCTAGTATATTTTTGAGATTAATTCTTTGTCAGTTGCTTCATTTGCTATTATTTTCTCCCATTCTGAAGGCTGTCTTTTCACTTTGCTTATAGTTTCCTTTGTTGTGCAAAAGCTTTTAAGTTTAATTAGGTCTCATTTGTTTATTTTTGCTTTTATTTCCAGTAATCTAGGAGGTGGGTCACAGAGGATCCTGCTGCAATTTATATCAGAGAGTGTTTTGCCTAAGTTTTCCTCTAGGAGTTTTAATTTCTGGTCTTACATTTAGATCTTTCATCCATTTTGAGTTTACTTTTGTGTATGGTGTTAGAAAGTGTTCTAGTTTCATTCTATAACAAGTGGTTGACCAGTTTTCCCAGCACCACTTGTTAAAGAGACTGTCTTTTCTCCATTGTATATTCTTGCCTCCTTTGTCAAAGATAAGATGTTCATAGGTGCATGGATTTATCTCTAGGCTTTCTATTTTGTTCCATTAATCTATATTTCTGTCTTTGTGCCAGTACCATACTGTATTGATGGCTGCAGCTTTGTAGTATAGTCTGAAGTCAGGCAGGTTGATTTCTCCAGTTTCATTCTTCTTTCTCAAGATTGCTTTGGCTAATTGAGGTTTTTTGTATTTCCATATAGATTGTGAAATTATCTGTTCTAGTTCTGTGAAAAATACCATTGGTAGCTTGATAGGGATTGCATTGAATCTATAGATTACTTTGGGTAGTATACTCATTTTCACTATATTGATTGTTCTGATTCATGAACATGGTATATTTCTCCATCTATTTGTGTCTTCTTTGATTTCTTTCACCAGTGTTTTATAGTTTTCTATATATAGGTCTTTTGTTTCTTTAGGTAGATTTATTCCTAAGTGTTTTATTCTTTTCATTGAAATGGTGAATGGAATTGTTTCCTTAATATCTCTTTCTGTTTTCTCATTGTTAGTGTATAGGAATTCAAGGGATTTCTGTGTGTTGATTTTGCATCTTGAAACTTTACTATATTCATTGATTAGCTCTAATAATTTTCTGGTGGAGTCTTTAGGGTTTTCTACGTAGAGGATCGCGTCATCTGTAAACAGTGAGAGTTTTAATTCTTCTTTTTTAAACTAGATTCCTTTTATTTCTTTTTCTTCTCTGACTGCTGTGGCTAAACTTCCAAAACTATATTGAATAGTAGTGGTGAGAATGGGCACCTTTGTCTTGTTCCTGACTTTAGGGGAAATGTTTTCAATTTTTCACCATTGAGGATAACGTTTGCTGTGGATTTATCATATACGGCTTTTATTATGGAGAGGTATGTTCCTTCTATGCCTGATTTCTGGAGGGTTTTTTTTAATCATAAATGGATGTTGAATTTTGTCAAAGGCTTTGTCTGCATCTATTGAGATAATCATATGGTTTTTATCTTTCAATTTGTTAATGTGGTGTATCACATTGATTGATTTGCAAATATTAAAGAATCTTTGCATCCCTGGGATAAAGCCTGCTTGCTCATGATATATAATACTTTTAATATGTTGTTGGATTCTGTTTGCTAGAATTTTATTTAGGATTTTTGCATCTATGTTCATCAGTGATATTGGCCTATAGTTTTCTCTTTTTTTTGTGTGGTATCTTTATCTGGTTTTGGTGATGGTGGCGTCATAAAATGAGTTTGAAAGTTTACCTTCCCCTGCAATTTCTGGAAGAGTTTGAGTAGGATAGGTGTTAGCTCTTCTCTAAATTTTTGGTAGAATTCAGCTGTGAAGCTGTCTGGTCCTGGACTTTTGTTTGTTGGATAATTTCTGATTACAGTTTCAATTTCCATGCTTGTGATGGGTCTGTTAAGATTTTCTATTTCTTCCTGGTTCAGTTTTGGAAAATTTTAGTTTTCTAAGAATTTTGTCCATTTCTTTCAAGTTGTCCATTTTATTGGCATATAGTTGCTGATAGCAGTCTCTTATGATCCTTTCTGTTTCTGTGTTGTCTATTGTGATTTCTCCATTTTAATTTCTAATTTTGTTGATTTGATTCTTCTCCCTTTTTTTCTTGATGAGTCTGGCTAATGGTTGTCTGTTTTATTTATCTTCTCAAAGAACTAGATTTTAGTTTTCAGATTTGCTATGCAAATTTATTTATTTATGCCCTAATTATTAAGATTTCTTTCCTTCTACTAACCCTGGGATTCCTCATTTCTAGTTGCTTTAGGTGTAGAGTTAGATTATTTATTTAAGTCTTCTCTTGTTTCTTGAGGTAAGCTTGTATTGCTATGAACCTGCCCCTCAGCACTACTTTTACTGAATTGCATAGGTTTGGGGTTGTTGTGTTTTCATTTTCATGTTTCTATGCATATTTGAATTTCTTTTTAAATTTTTTCTGTGATTTGTTGGTTATTCAGAAATGTGTTGTTTAGCCTCCATCTGTTTGTATTTTTAATAGTTTTTTCTTGTAGTTGACATCTAATCTTACCGCATTGTGATCAGAAAAGATACTTAAAGTGATTTCAATTTTTTTGAATTTACCAAGGCTAGATTTATGGCCCAAGATTTGATTTATATTGGAGAAAGTTTGTGTGCAATTGAGAAAAAGTTGAAATTCATTGTTTTGGGGTGAAATGTCTTATAGATATCAATTAGGTCTAACTGGTCCATTGTATCATTTAAAGTTTGTGTTTCCTTGCTAATTTTCTGTTTAGTGGATCTATCCATAGGTTTAAGTGGGTTATTAAAGTCTCTGACTGTTACTGTGTTACTGCTAATTCCCCTTTCATACTTGTTAGCATTTGCCTTACATATTGCGGTTGCTCCTATGATGGGTACATATATATTTATAATTGTTATATCTTCTTCTTGGGTTGAGCCTTTGATCATTATGTAGTGTCCTTCTTTGTCTCTTTTCACGGTCATCATTTCAAAGTCTGTTTTCTTCAGTGTCTATTCAGCGCTCTGCGGTTTGCCCCGCTCCTGGCGAACATATACACAATGGAATATTACTCAGCATTAAAAAAAATTCATTTGAATCAGTTCTACTCAGGTGGACGGAACTGGAGCCTATTATCCAGAGTGAAGTAAGCCAGAAGGAAAAACAATACAGTATACTAACGCATATATATGGAATTTAGAAAGACGGTAACGAGAACCCAGCATGCGAGACAGCAGAAGGAACGCAGATGTATAGAACAGACTCGTGGACTCTGTGGAGGAGGGCAAGGGTGGGATGATATGGGAGAATGGTATTGAAACATGTTAATTATCATATGTGTAATCAATCGCCAGCCCAGGGTTGATGCTCAGGGCTGGTGCACCGGGATGACCCAGGGAAAGGGAATCGGGAGGGAGGAGGGAGGGGGGTTCTGGAGGGGGAGCATATGTACACCCTTGGCGGATTCATGTCAATGTAAGGCAAAACTACACAATAAAGAAAATTAAAAAAAAAAAAAACAAAGTCTATTTTATCTGATATGAGTATTGCTATTCCTGCTTTCTTTTGGTCTCCATTGGCATGAAATATCTTTTCCAGTCCTTTGCTTTCAGTCTGTATGTGCCCCTAGTTTTGAGGTGGGTCTCTTGTAGACAACATATATAGGGATCTTGTTTTTGTATCCATTCAACCAGTCTTTGTCTTTTGGTTGGGGCATTCAACTCATTTACATTTAAGGTAATTACTAATAAATATGATCCCATTGTCATTTACTTTTTTGTTTTCAGTTTGAGCTTATAAACCTTTTCTGTGTTTCCTCTCTAGAGAAGATCCTTTAGCATTTGTTGAAGATCTGATTTAGTGGTACTGAATTCTCTCAGCTTTTGCATGTCTGTAAAGCTTTTGATTTCTCTGTCATATTTGAATGAGATCTTTTCTGGGTATAGTAATCTGGGTTTTAGGTTTTTCTCTTTTATTACTTTAAGTATGTCCTGCCATTCTCTTCTGGCCTGAAGAGTTTCTATTGAAAGATCAGCTGTTATCCTTATGGGAATCCCCTTGTGTGTTATGTGTTGCTTTTCCCTTGCTGCTTTTAATATTTGTTCTTTGTGTTTGATCTTTGTTAATTTGATTAATATGTGTCTTGGGGTGTTTCATCTTGGGTTTAACCTGTTTGAGAATCTCTGGGTTTCTTGGACTTTGGTGGCTATTTCCTTCCCCATTTTAGGGAAGTTTTCAACTATTATCTCCTCAAGTATTTTCTCATGGCCTTTATTTTTGTCTTCTTCTTCTGGAACTCCTATGATTCAAATGTTGTCCCAGAAGTCTCTGAGTTTGTCCTCATTTCTTTTAATTCTTTTTTCTTTTTTCCTCTCTGCTTCATTTATTTCCACCATTCTATCTTCCACTTCACTTATCCTATCTTCTGCCTCAGTTATTCTACTGTTGGTTCCTTCCAGAGTGGTTTTGTCTCAGTTATTGCATCATTCATTATTGATTGACTCTTTTTTATTTCTTCTAAGCCATTGTTAAGCTTTTCTTGCATCTTCTTAATCCTGTCTCCAGACTATTTATAACTCCATTTTGTTTTCAAGATTTTGGATCATTTTTAATATCATTATTCTGATTTCTTTTTCAAGTAGATGCCCTATCTCCTCTTCTTTTGTTTGGTTTGTTGGGCATTTATCATGTTCTTTTACCTGCTGAATATTTCTCTGCCTTTTCATTTTGGTTAGATTGCTGTGTTTGGGGTGGCGTTTATGTATGCTGGATATTTGTGGTTCCTCTTTATTGTGGAGGTTCCTCCCTGTGGGTGGGGTTGGACGAGTGGCTTGTCAAGGTTTCCTGGTCAGGGAAGCTTGCGTTGGTGTTCTGGTGGGTGGAGCCGGATCTCTTCTCTCAAGAGTGCAATGAAGTACACAGTAGTGAGTTTTCAGGTGTCTGTGGGTTTGGTGTGACTTTTGGCCATCTGTAGTTTAATGCTCAGGGTTATGTTCCTGCATTGTTGGAGAATTAGCTTGATATGTCTTGCTCTGAAAATCGTTCCCTCTTTTGTGGAGCTTGGTTTCAGTGTAGGTATGGAGGCTTTTGGATGAGCTCTTGTTGATTAATGTTCCCTGGAGTCAGGAGTTCTCTGGTGTTCTCAAGTTTTGGATTCAAGCCTCCTGCCTCTGGCTTTCAGTCTTA
>SRVM01010893.1:0-20088 GCA_007570785.1 Antilocapra americana | reverse complement strand
CCCCTAATCATCCCCTTGCTCCATGACTCGGGGTACAGGATCGAGGCCAAATGCCATGAGTGTCCCAGTTCTTTCTGAAAGTCTTAATGACTAGCAACATCACTATACCTCTCCTCATCCCTGTTGCTCTCACCTCCAGATTGTCAGGAGTGTCAGAAGTTCTTCATTGACAGCTGTGCTGCCCATGGGCCCCCAACCTTTGTAAAGGACTCTGCAGTGGAAAAGGGGCATGCCAACCGCTCAGCCCTCACTCTGCCTCCTGGGCTAAGTATCAGACTGTCGGGCATCCCTGATGCTGGGCTTGGAGTGTGGAACGAGGCGTCCCATCTGCCTCTGGGCCTGCACTTTGGCCCCTACGAGGGCCAGATCAAATATGATAAAGAGGCTGCCAACAGTGGATACTCCTGGATGGTGAGAAATAACCCTCTTTTCCTGCCCTCTGGCCTCTAATTCCTTGTGTGTGGTGGGGGGGTACTTCATGTCTACATGCAAGGACGTGGATGGTGATGACATGGTAGTCAGTGACACAGTCAGCCCTGTGTACTGTGTGCACTGGGCATGAACACAGGATTTCTACCTAAAGATCAGAGGAGAGGTGGGAGACAGTGGTACAGGCACACAAGTGACTCCTCGCTTGTGGAGCCCTTGCCTTCAATGTGCCAATAGACTCAGACTTAAAATGATGACTAAGGAGCTTACCATGTGGTCTGACTGGCAGCTGAATCCATGCAAGCTGAAGAGCAGAATGACAGCAGAGGGAAATAGCTCTTCTATTACTTCCACCAAAAAAAAAAAGTAAAATAAAATAAAAGAGAAAAAAGAAAGCCAGATCACCAAAGGGAGAAACATCTATGAGTATGTGGATGGAAAGGACACGTCTTTGGCAAACTGGATGAGGTGCGTATAGTGAGTCTGCAGTTTGTAGACATCGCTCCTCCCTCAAGCCCACACCCCTTTCCTTCTCAACCTGTCTCCATCAATAACTTTCACATCTTATTTCCTCTTTTCCCTCCATATCATGCTCTTTCATTTCAAAATACATTAGAAAGAAAAATATAGCATGTGCCCTCAAAATATAAGTCTATATGCCCAACAAAACTGAGGTACTTGAAAACAACTTGAGGAGTCTAGATTCACCAGGGACACTTTAACTCTGTTAATTGACACTTACTAAGCACTTTATGTCCCAGTTTAGACAGATTTTGTGTGATCTGCTTGGGCATGGTCACCAGTGGAGGGGACTCATTACCTGTGTTTTCTTTTCCCTTTCTTGGCCTGGACCCCAGGTATGTGAACTGTGCCCGACACTATGAGGAGCAGAACCTGGTGGCATTCCAGTATCATGGGCAGATCTTCTACCGAACCTGCCAGGTGGTCAGGCCGGGTTGTGAGCTGCTGGTCTGGTATGGGGACGAGTATGGAGAGGAACTCGGCATCAAGTGTGAAACCAGGGAGAAGAGCAAGCTCATGGCTGGGAGAGGTGAGGGCCACCCCTCTTCCAGCACCCCACCCCATCCTGGGGAGCTTCCCTGGTCCAATTCTGAAGCACAGTACAATCCACTCTAAAGTCAGTAAAGTTGCAATTAACATACCTCAGAATTTGATTCATGTCATATGACTGTTATGAAAATATTTATATTAAAAATGTAGGTTCTAATTTTCAATATTTCATTCAAAAATATGTAACATCACCTTTTGCTGAAAGGCTTAGAAGCTAAAAGCAAGTCTTTTAGCACCTACCAGCACTCTCACCTTTGCCTGTTTCTTCCTCATTTCCTCCACATTTCTAAGTGACATGAGTACAGTGATTTGCATTCAGTTACTGTTTCAGGTTGTCGTCATGTGAGTTCATACTCTGTGCCAGACAGAGCTTCATGCACTGAAACAGAACCACTGCCTTGGGGCAGCATGGCTTCATACCGGACAGGGGCTGGTGCCCTGAGGAAAACCAGTGCAGGAAAAGTACCTGGAATCAGCATGAGCAGAGGGTGGGGTGTAGCAGACGATGGTGGGGCAGGGTCTCTGCAGAGATAATACCTCTGGGAAAGGATTCCAGGCAGGGGAGCAGCCAGTGCTGCAGCCCCAGGGCCGGGAAGAGAGGCCATGCCAGTGGTCACAGGAGGAAGCATACAGGGAGAGGAAGGAGGCTGGATGGAACACGGAAGCCTCAGCACCCTTGTCCATGTGCAGACCCCAGGGGTCTTCCTGGGTGACACCGAACAACCATGCGGCTTTCAGCTGCAAGCAGCATATTCTTTGTGCTTAGATGATCCTTCTGTTCATTTTCAGGAAGAGTCAGAAGCGGTGAGTCCCCTCAGAAGTCAGCTCATTGCTAGACATCAGGGGAGAGTGGGCTGGCTGAAGATGCATGGGAGTGAAGGTGTGAGGAGTCTGGATGGAGATGTATTTTTAATCAGGGCTTCCTAATGCATGTTAAATGGACTAAGACTGAATGAAATAAATGAGTCTGCATTCACCCAGCACCTGGCCTCTGAGAGGCCTATGACAGACCAGAGTGCCCACAAGCCTGCATGCCCACAGCAGATGGCCTCTGAGAGATCAGTGACAGGCTAGAGTAAACACGAGCCTGCACTCACCCAGCATACAGCCTCTGAGAGGCCTATGTCACACCAAAGTGAACTTGAGTCTGCACTCACCCAGTGGATGGCCTCTGAGAGGTGTGTGACAGGTCAGAGTGACCACAAGCCTGCATTCACCCATTCTTAATTTCCCAGCCTTAAGGAGAGTGTTTGCCCAGCGGTTAGTGGTGCAAACAGGCATGTAAAGCTTTTTGGAGCACATAACGCACCAGATAATTAAAGTAAGCAGGACAAACCCCGGTGATTGGCATCCTCAAGACCAAATCCATCAAAGAAAGATCCTGTGAAAGAGCCACCCTTTGAAGCCAAGTGGATCAAAGTCACTGAGTCTCCACCCCTGGGAATGTGGGTCCAGCTGAGCAGGTCACAGACACTCCCCAGTTCAGCTGGATGATAGCCAGGGACTTCCCTACTGTCCAGAAGAGGTTTGGCCCGAGTCTAAGGACTTCACAGGGGGCTACACAACCATTTCACGTATGGGACCTCAGGTAATGTCCCTGATTCTTGGCTGGCGAGGCTGAAGAGGGCGCACTCAGAGTTCCTGGTCCCCTCAAGCATTTGTCACTCAAGATCACTGTCCCTGCCTTCCTGGGGACCACCCTCTCCAGCATGTCTGTTGCCATCTTTTCCATGCCCCCTTCCTAGAAAAGCTGAGATCTGGGTAACAGTGCTGGCAGGACCCATACAGGCAGGATCTCTGTCCCCACTCACTGTTTTTCAAACCACATGTTTCAAAGGTGGTGGGAAGGCTGGGAAGGCTGGGGGATTTGGTCACCAGAGAGTGAGGGCTGATGACAGCACTGCCTTAACCCGGGGCTCCAAGACTCAGAGCTCATGTCTGAATCACACTTTTGGTGTGTGTGCTCTCTGTAGGCAGCACTGCATCAGTGTCCCCACAGGCCAAGCTCTAACAGAGCTGTGGGCTTGGCCAGGGAGCTGGGGACACTCAGTACAGGATAGATGGTACCAGGGTCAGAGCACTCTGTGGGAAGTCTCTGTGAGTGGTTGAGAAAGGCCGGAACACCAACAGCCCCTGCTTGGAGGACATGGATGTTCACCTGAAGGACCAGAGAGGACCCCATGCCCCAACAACAACCCCAGAGGCCAGGCTAGCAGCACACTGCCAGAACAAGGCTCCCCCAGGTCACCAGGCAGGAAATGCACTGGGCAGCGGCAGCAGAGACTCCAGGCCACACGCAGACCCAGTGACCCTGGGCAGGCACAGAGAGCCTGAGACTGGGTCAAAACACAGAGGACAAGATCAGGGGTCTCCGGGGTGAGGGAGGGGTGGGGTCTCCACGCACCTTGCAGACCTGGGCCAGCTTATACTGCAGGTCCTTGATGGTGCTATTCTTCGATTCCAGAATGGCCGAGGAAGGTGTCAGGGAAGGGTGGCCTGGCTCCACCACGGGGACATCCACACAGGAGGGACTGCTGTGGGAAGGCCATGGAGTGAGACACCAGTGTGTGTCCAACCCCAGACCCCGAGGGGACCTAGCTTCGGGGCTGTTTGCCTCAGGTCACCCAGCTGGTCAGGACCCCAGAGCCACACCTGGCAATACCAGAGACCCCTGTCCACATCACCCACTCCTTCCATGACATCTCTCAGGACAGAGGGACAAGGCCCAGCTCTGGGCAGAGTCTCTGACTGATGTGGTCCAGCCTTCTGGCTCCTGGGCACTGAGCCTTCGTCTGTCCCTTGCCGGCAGCACCCAGGGACTGGGACAGCCCGGCCCAGGGGAATGCCACACACCACCACAGATGTACCAGGGAACAGATGCTCAGTCTGTGCCCAGAAGTGCCTCCTGGAGAAGCCTTCCCAGCACCTGCCACACAGGCCATGTGCCTTCCTCTCCTGCCATGGCCTCTTCCAGTTCATCTTAGTATCCAGGCAGATGGCAGCCATGGCCTAGGCTAGGAGGCCAATCTGCAGCGAGCAGTGGACTTAGGCTAGGACAGCTGGAAGGTCAGGGAAGGGCTGGGGAGACCTTTGAGACACTGGAGCCAGGAGACCATGGTGCACGTGGGCCTGGGTGCTCTGGCCAGGAAACCATAACTGACCCTCACCGAGGCTGACTGAGGGTCTTCAGTGGAAGGTTGAGCCCCAACCACAGCCCTCAAGGCCTATCTCCAGCTTGCAGGACAAGAGGGTCAGGGCCAAGGGTCAGGGTTGGAGGCTGCCAGCACCTCGCTGAACTGCACCTCCTCTTTCTAAAGGGCAGCAGACTGCACCTACACCTTGAGCTCAAGGACGAGGTTCCTGAAGCCTGTCTTCTGCTGTGTCTGCAGGATGGCCACGGTAAACTTCCAGGGACCCTTTCTTCCTTCCATCTACATAAACTTAGAAATCTCTAAACCAGAAATGTGTAACTCTAGGAGAGCATCCACAGAAATAATCTTTCACTGTATACACAAAACCTAAATCTCAAATGCATAATCCACAAGGACCTGATACTCAGCTATCTTCTTGATTTCTAGGGCAAAAAATCCAACAAAGGGTATAGATGTCCCATAGATTCATCATACCTCAATCAGGCGGCTGTATGCTAACAGCAGTCACAGCATTGCAGATAGACTACAATACAACACAGCACAGGCATGGTATGAAAGAGCAGGAAAGAAAACCAGTGTCTACTTTATTTCCCCCAGCCCCCCTGACTGGGGCTGCTACTTCATCCCTGGAGCTTAACCAGGCTTGGGTTCCACTATTCGACTGGAGTGGGTTCAAGAGAGCCTGGCAGGGTGCCCAGCATTGAACCCTTTTTAAATGTTTACTTTCTGCTTTGTTCTGGCTTGGACCAGACTCCCCAGTGGGATCCAGGCCTCCAGGGACTTGGGAACAAATACTACTAAGCCACCACATGCCCTGGTGCTGGACATTCCAGCTCAAGCCTCCTTCCCAGCAAAGTGTAGCCCCTCATTTTAAATGGAAAATACCTTCCATGAAGTTGTGATGCTGTGTATTGGAAAAATAACTGAAAGTTCTGAGATAAACGTGCTGATTATGGAACACATTTAATCCACCTTTCTATGAAACACCAGTGACAACAATACCTTACATTTGTTTCACACTTTGTATCAGGTTTTTATTTGTAGTCATTTCAGTGCTGCTTCACAATAACCTATTTCACAGGTTTCCCAAGAAATCCTCTGGGCTCCTTCTTCAGCAGCTCTGGTCTGGCCTCCGGACCTGGGACCGATATAGGTCCCTCAGCTCCTTGGAGCCGAATTAACCTCAGCCTTTCAGTACCAATTTCCAGAGTCATAATGAGTCATTAAGAGCACTCCAAACCTCCCACACACTTGCAAGGAGACAGCTGCTTCTAGAGCCCAGAAAGTACCACAGTCTTGACACTAGCACTCCTGGAAAATGTGGGACATGGCATTCAGACAGCAGGGAGAAGGGGTGCTGGGCAGTGTCCACGGCCAGGCCTGGGAGCTGTAGTTCCTGGTAAGACCTCACGTAAACCTGAAGCTTTCTGACCCTCATCCCATCCTGGTGGGCCATCCCATCCCTGTGTCCTCAGAGGTCTCTGCCTATGTGCTCTTTCCTCAAACATGGCTTTTTTTTGGGGGGGGGGGCGTTGCTGGGAAATCCCATGGATAGAGGAGCCCAGTGGGCCACAGTCCACAGGTTCACAAAGTGGCTGACATGATTTATCAACTACTCAACAACAAAAAGTAGATGGGAAAGTGAAGGAAGATTAAAAAGAAAGAGAGAATACAAAGCAATGACGTATCCTGTCACTGTCTTTAGAAGGTAATTAAAGACCTGCCATCACCCATAGAAACTTTCAGATGAACACAAAATTGGAAACTGTACTGTGTTCCTACATCCTACCATGCACATTCCTGCTATAATCTGACAGCAAAGACTTGTGAAATAACAATTGTCATGATAATCAATCTCTACAATTCATGACTATACTCATTTTCAACATGTATTTGTTGAATATTTAATCACTGTGAGGCATTCTCTAGGGGCTTCCCTGGGGGCTCGGACAGAAAAGGAATCTGCCTGCAATGCAAGGGACCTGGCTTCGATCCCTTGGTAGGGAAGAACCCTTGGAGAAGGAAATGGCTGATGGCTAATGACTCCAGGACTTTCCATCACTAGAGAACTCCCGGTCCCATAGAACATTAATGGGTGAGTGCTCCCCCAAAGGCTTCCACCTCAACATTAAGACTAAACCACACCCAAAAGCCAGCAGGCTGTAGTGTCAAACACTCCTTGCCTATCCTTCAGCCAAATAGGGGCACAACCTTGCACGTTGGCAGACAGGCTGCCCAAGCCATACTGAACCTACAGACCCCAAACCACACAGATAGACACAGCCACGGCCCTTCAGAAAGACAAGATCTTGCTCCACACACCAAAACACAAAAACAAATCCCCCCAACCAGGAAACCTTCTTAAGGCATTGGTCCAATACCACTCAGGGGAGGCAGACTCCATAATTAAGAAGTACAGCCTTTCAACCTGCAAAGCAGAGGTCCCAAACACAAAATTAAACAAAATGAAATGACAAAGAAACATCCAGCAGATGAAGGAACATGGCTAAAACCCACAGGATTGAACAACTGAACAGGAAATAGGCAATCAACCTGAAAAATAATTCAGTGGAATGACAGTAGAGATGATCCAAACTTCTGGAAATAAAATGGAGGCATGGATAGACTAGAGACAATTGAGAAGATGCAAGAAATGTTCAACAAGCACCTTGAAGAATTAAATAATAAACAATCAAAAATGAACCATGGAATTACTGAGATTAAAAACCATAACTGAACAAGATACATGTATCCTAATAGTCACTGCAGCGCTATTTACAATAGCTAGGACATGGAAGCATCCTAGATGTCCATTGACAGATGAATGGATAAAGAAGCTGTGGGACATATATACAATGGAATATTATTCAGCCATAAAAAGGAATGCATTTGAGTCAGTGCTAATGATGTAGATGAATGTACAGCCTATTAAAGGGAGTGAAGCAAGTTAGAAAAATATATATATTAACCCATATATAGGGAATCTAGAAAATGGCACTGATGAACCTATCTGCAGGGCAGCAATGGAGACACACACATAGAGAACAGAATTATGGAGAAAAGGTGGGGGAAGGAAGGAAATCATGAGAATAACATGAATATATATACACTACTATATGTAAAATAGATGGCCAGTGGGAAATTGCTATATGATTGAGGCAACTCAAGCTGGGCTCTGTGACAACCAAGAGGGGTGGAAAAGGATGAGAGAGGGGAAGGAGGTTCAAGAGGGAGGGTCATATCTACACCTATGGCTGATTCATGTGGATGCATGGCAGAAACCAACACAATATTGTAAAGCAAGTATCCTTCTATTAAAAATAAAGGGGGAAAAACACCCTGGAGCAAATCAACACAGTATCTGAGGCAGAAGAACAGATAAGTGAGCTGGAAGAAGGAATGGTTGAAATAACTGAAATAGGACATAATAAAGAAAAAAGAACAAAAAGGAATGAGGACAGTCTCAGAGACCTACAGGACAACATTAAACATAACAACATTCATATCATAGGGTTCCCAGAAGAAGAAGATAAAAGGAAAGGCCACAAGGAAATATATGAGGAGATTAGAGTTGAAAACTCTAAAATTAGAAGGGAAATAGCCACCCAAGTCCACAAAGCCCAGAGAATCCTGCATAGGATAAACCCAAGGACAAACACGCCAAAATTATCAAACTCAAAAAAATTAAACACAAAAAGCAGCAAGGGAAAAGCAACAAGTAACACACAATGGGATCCCCATAAGGCTAACAGCTGATCTTTCAATAGAAACTGTGCACGCCAGAAGGGAATAGCAGAACATACTTAAGTGATGAGTGGGAAACACCTAGAACCCAGATTACTCTATCCAACAAGGATCTCATTTAGATTCAAAGGAAAAATAAAATGCTTGACGGACAAGCAAAAGCTAGGAGAATTCTGCACAACAAAACTAGCTCTTCCACAAATGTTAATGAAACTTCTCATGAGAGAAAACACAAAAAAGAGGCCTACAAAAACAAACCCCAAACAATAAAGTAAATGGTAACAGGATCATACACATCAGTAATTCCCTTAAATGTAAATGGGCTAAATGCTCCAAACCAAAACATACAGACTGTTTCAATGGTGAATGGAATTGCTTCCTTAATTTCTCTTTCTGTTTTCTCATTGTTAGTGTACAGGAATGCCAGGGATTTCTCTGTGTTGATTTTGTATCCTGAAACTTTACTATATTCACTGATTAGCTCTAGTAATTTTCTGGTGGAGTCTTTAGGGTTTTCTATGTAGAGGATCATGTCATCTGCAAACAGAGAGAGTTTTACTTCTTCTTTTCCAATCTGGATCCCTTTAATTTCTTTATCTGCAGTGATTGCTGTGGCCAAGACTTCCAAAACTATGTTGAATAGTAGTGGTGAGAGTGGACACCTTTGTCTTTGACAAAGGAGGTATGAATATACAATGGAGAAAAGACAATCTCTTTAACAAGTGGTGCTGGGAAAACTGGACAGCCACTTGTAAAAGAATGAAACTAGAACACTTTCTAACACCATACACAAAAATAAACTCAAAATGGATCAAAGATCTAATCATAAGACCAGAAACTATAAAACTCCTAGAGGATAACATAGGCAAAACAGACTCCGACATAAACCAAAGCGGGATCCTCTATGATCCACCTCCCAGAATATCAGAAATAAAAGCACGAATAAACAAATGGGACCTAATTAAAATTAAAAGCTTCTGCACAACAAAGGAAACTATAAGCAAGGTGAAAAGACAGCCTTCAGAATGGGAGAAAATAATAGCCAATGAAGCAACGGGACAAACAATTAATCTCAAGAACATACAAGCAACTCCTGCAGCTCCATTCTGGAAACATAAACGACCCAATCAAAAAGTGGGCCAAAGAACGAAACAGAGGTTTCTCAAAAAAAGACATAAAAATGGCTAACAAACACATGAAAAGATGCTCAACATCACTCATTATCAGAGAAATGCAAATCAAAACCACAATGAGGTACCACTTTACACCAGTCAGAATGGCTGCCATCCAATAGTCTACAAGCAATAAATGCTGGAGAGGATGTGGAGAAAAGGGAACTCTCCTACACTGTTGGTGGGAATGCAAACTAGTACAGCCACTATGGAAGACAGTGTGGAGGTTCCTTAAAAACTGCAAATAGATCTGCCATATGACCCAGCAATCCCACTGCTGGGCATACACACCGAGGAAACCAGAATTGAAAGAGACAGGTGTACCCCAATGTTCATCGCTGCATTGTTTACAATAGGCAGGACATGGAAGCAACCTAGATGCCCATAAACTGACAAATGGATAAGAAAGCTGTGGTACATATACACAATGGAATATTACTCAGCATTAAAAAGATTCATTTGAATCAGTTCTACTCAGGTGGACGGAACTGGAGCCTATTATCCAGAGTGAAGTAAGCCAGAAGGAAAAACAACAATACAGTATACTAACACATATATATGGAATTTAGAAAGATGGTAACGAGAACCCTGCATGCGAGACAGCAAAAGGAATGCAGATGTATAGGACAGACTCGTGGACTCTGTGGAAGAGGGCAAGGGTGGGATGTTATGGGAGAATGGCATTGAAACATGTTAATTATCATATGTGAAATGAATCGCCAGCCCAGGGTTGATGCTCGGGGCTGGTGCACCGAGATGTCCCAGGTGGAGGGGGTCGGGAGGGAGGAGGAAGGGGGTTTCTGGAGGGGGAGCACATGTAAACCCATGGTGGTTTCATGTCATTGTATGGCAAAACCAACACAATAAAAACAAAAAACATACAGACTGGTTGAATGGATACAAACACAAGACCCCTACATATGCTGTCTGTAATAAACCCACCTGAGACCCAGGGAAGCAAACAGACTGAAAGTGAGGGGCTAGAAAAAGACATTCCATGCAAATGGAAATCAAAAAAAGAGGGACTAGGAATACTCATATGAGATAAAGTAGACTTCAAACTAAAGACTATTTCAAGACACAAAGAAGGACACTTCATAATGATCAAAGGATCAATATAAGAAGAAAATGTAGCAATTATAAATATGTATGCACCCAACATAGAAGCATCTCAATACATAAGGCAAATACTAACAACTATTAAAGGAGAAATTGACAATAACATTATAATAGCGGGAAACTGTAATACCCTACTCACATCAATGGACAGATGATCTAGACATATAATTATAAAGGAAACACAGGTTTTACATGATACATTGGACCAGTTGGACCTAATTGATACCTATACAGTATTTCATCCAAAAACAATACATTTCATTTTCTTCTCAGGTGCATATGGAATACTCTCCAGGACAGATCACATACTGGGCCACAAATCAAGCCTTGGTAAACTTTTAAAATCTGAAATCTTTTCAAGCATCTTCTGTGACTACAACTCTGTATGATTACACATCCACTACGGAAAAAAAACCAAACAAAACATAAACACATGGAGGCTGAACAACATGCTTGTGAATTACCAACAGGCAACTGAAGAAATCAAAAGAGAAACCAAAACATGCCTAGAAATAATTGACAACGAAAACACAACAAGACAAAATCTGAGAGGAGGGACTAAGATGGCGGAGGAATAGGACACGGAGTCCACATTCTCCCCAACAAATACACCAAAGGAACATTTAAATACCGAACAAACTCCATAAATCAACATCTGAATGCTGGCAGAGGTCTTCAGGCATCTGGAAAGACAGCCCATTGCCGACGAAAGAAGGTAGGACCAAAGGAAAAAAAAAAGTAAAAAGAGGCAAAGAGACAGGGACTGAGATTCATCTCAGAAGGGGAGCCTCGAAAGAGATAGAGGTTTACAAACGTCAGGAAACATTCTCACTGGCGGAACTGAGAGATCTGAGGCGAATCTCAAAGAGCATAAAAGTTGGGACTTAGAAGCCGATAAATAGTTAGCCCTTTGGAGAACGGAGTGGCGGCCGGTCGCCCCATCCCCCACGAGCCAGTGGACTGCTCAGGGAGGGGCGGGTCACGTGCTTAGGGGGAGGACTGAGATTGAACACCTGGGGCAGACTGAGGGTCCTAACCGAGGGCGCTAACCGGAGATAGACCGCTGGGTAGCCTTCCCAAGGAAGACCCCCGCCAGGCTCGCTCGTAGCCTTCCAGAGGAAGACCCCTGCCAGGCTCGAGAACAGAACAAAGGGGAGTGGGGACTCCGACCGCAGCGCGAGACAGCAGGGTGGAACAGGGAGGCTGCGGGCTACGGAGAGCGCCCCTGTGAGGCTTCTGCCCCAAACCGCAGGCAGAATTGGGTGCTAGCCAAGACCTCTGGGGACTCTGGAAGGTCGCCACCAGAATTTGGCGCTTCTCATATCTGAGAAAACGCCCCCAGCCGCACACTGAAAAAACCGAGCAGCTGGGCCGGGGGAGGGGAGAAGCCGCAGCCCCCCCAACTGCGTCACCAGAGTGCGCCGCCAGAGTCTGCCGCAGCACATCTGAGAAGACACGCCCAGCTGCAAGCAGAAAGAGCCAAGCGGCTGGGCCTGGGGAGAGGAGAAGCCACAGCCTCCAATTGCGTCATCAGAGTGCGCCGCCAGCCGAGAGCCTGAGCAGAGGGGGCGGGAAAAGCGCAGGCACGGAGAGCGGGGCAAACCCCAGAGCGCTGAATAGACACTGAAGGGGCCAGCAGAGGTCGCCAAATCAAGCAGGACAGACCGCTTAAGATTCCAACGAGGAAACTCTGACAAAACACTCATCCAACCCCTCCCATAGTGAGGAAACCCCACAATAAAGGGACAACACACCAAGATGAACAAGATGAAAAGGCAGAGAAATACCCAGCAAGTAAAGGACCAGGATAAATATCCCCTAGACTAAACAAAAGACGAAGAGATAGCTTGTCTACCTGACAAAGAATTCCGAATAATGATAGTGAAAATGATCCAAAACCTGGAAAATAAGTTGGAGTTGCAACTCAATAACCTGCAGGCAAGGATTGAGAAGATGCAGGTAAGCTTTAACAAGGACTTAGAAGAAATGAAAAAGAGTCAAAATACAATAAATAATGCAATAAATGAGATCAAAAACACCCTGGAGGGAACCAACAGTAGAATAACAGAAATAGAAGACAGGATAAGTGAAACAGAAGATAGAATGGCAGAAATAAATGAAACAGAAAGGAAAAATGAAAAAAGAATTAAAAGAAATGAGGACAATCTCAGAGGCCTCTGGGATAGTATTAAACGCACCAATATTCAAATCATAGGAATCCCAGAAGAAGAAGACAAAAAGAAAGACCATCAGAAAATTCTTGAAGAATTTATGGTGGAAAATTTCCCTAAATTGGGAAAGCAAATAACATCTCAGGTCCAAGAAACACAGAGGGTCCCAAATAGAATCAACCCCAAGCAGAGCACCCCAAGACACATATTAATCAAATTAACAAATATCAAATACAAAGACCAAATATTAAAAGCAGTGAGGGAGAAGCAAAAAATAACCCACAAGGGGAATCCCATAAAGATAACAGCTGATCTCTCAATAGAAACGCTTCAGGCCAGAAGGGAATGGCAGAGCATTCTTAAAGTCATGGAAGAAAACAAGCTACAACCCAGATTACTGTACCCAGCAAGGATCTCATTCAAATTTGAAGGAGAATTCAAAATTTTTTCAGATAAGCAGAAATTGAGAGAATTTAGCAATACCAAACCAGCCCTCCAACGAATGCTAAAGGATCTGTCCTAGAGAGGAAACACGGATGGGATATATAATCTCGAATCCAAAACAATAAAATAGAAGAAATGGCAACAGGATCATATTTATCAATAATTACCTTAAATGTAAACGGGCTGAATGCCCCAACCAAAAGACAAAGACTGGCCGATTGGATACAGAATCAAGACCCCTATATATGTTGCCTACAAGAGACCCACCTCAAATCTAAGGACATATATAGACTGAAAGTTAAAGGCTGGAGAAAGATATTCCATGCAAATAAAGACCAAAAGAAAGCAGGAGTGGCAATACTCATATCAGATAAAGTAGACTTTAAAATAAAGGCGGTGAAAAGAGATAAAGATGGACATTACATAATGATCAAAGGATCAATCCAAGAAGAAGAAATAACAATTATAAATATTTATGCACCCAACATAGGAGCACCACAATATGTAAGGCAAATGCTAACAAGTATGAAAGGGGAAATTAACAACAACACAATAATAGTGGGAGACTTTAATACAAAACTCACACCAATGGATAAATCAACTAAACAGAAAAGTAACAAGGAAAGTCAAACTTTAAATGATACAATAGACCAACTAGACCTAATTGATATCTATAGGTCACTCCACCCCAAAACAAGGAATTTCACTTTTTTCTCAAGCACACATGGGACCTTCTCCAGGATAGATCACATCCTGGGCCATAAGTCTAGCCTTGGTAAATTCAAAAACATTGAAATCATCCCAAGCATCTTTTCTGATCACAATGCAGTGAGATTAGATATCAATTACAGGAGAAAACCATTCAAAACCTCCAACATATGGAGGCTCAACAACACACTGCTAAATAACCAACAAATCACAGAAGAAATCAAAAATGAAATTCAGTTCTGCATGGAAACGAATGAAAATGAAAACACAACAGCCCAAAACCTATGGGACACTGTGAAAGCAGTGCTAAGGGGAAGGTTCATAGCAATTCAAGCTCACCTTAGGAAACAAGAAAAAAATCAAATAAATGACCTTACTTTACACCTAAAGCAACTAGAAATGGAAGAAATGCAGAAGCCCAGGTCTAGTAGAAGGAAAGAAATCTTAAAGATCAGGGCAGAAATAAACGCAAAGCAAAAAAAAGAGACCATAGCAAAAATCAACCAAGCCAAAAGCTGCTTCTTTGAGAAGATAAATAAAATTGACAAACCATTAGTCAGACTCATCAAGAAACAAAGGGAGAAGAACCAAATCAACAGAATTAGAAAAGAAAATGGAGAGATCACAACAGAAAACACAGAAATACAAAGGATCATAAGAGACTATTATCAGCAACTATATGCAAATAAACTGGACAACCTGGATGAAATGGACAGATTCCTAGAAAAGTACAACTTTCCAAGACTAAACCAGGAAGAGATAGATAATCTTAATAGACCCATCACAAGCACAGAAATTGAAACCGTAATCAGAAATCTTCCAAAAAACAAAAGCCCAGGACCAGATGGCTTCACAGCTGAATTCTACCAAAAATTTAGAGAAGAGCTAACACCTATTCTACTCAAACTCTTCCAGAAAATTGCAGACGAAGGTAAACTTCCAAACTCATTCTATGAGGCCACAATCACCCTAATTCCAAAACCCGACAAAGATGCCACAAAAAAAGAAAACTACAGGCCAATATCACTGATGAACTTAGATGCAAAAATCCTTAACAAAATTCTAGCAAATAGAATCCAACAACACATTACAAAAATCATACATCATGATCAAGTAGGCTTTATCCCAGGGATGCAAGGATTCTTCAATATTCGCAAATCAATCAATGTAATACACCACATTAACAAATTGAAAAATAAAAATCACATGATTATCTCAATAGATGCAGAGAAAGCCTTTGACAAAATTCAACATCCATTTATGATAAAAACCCTCCAAAAAGTAGGAATAGAAGGAACATACCTCAACATAATAAAAGCTATATATGACAAACCCACAGCAAACATTATCCTCAATGGTGAAAAGCTGGAAGCATTCCCCCTGAAATCAGGAACAAGACAAGGGTGCCCACTCTCACCACTACTTTTCAACATAGTTTTGGAAGTCTTGGCCACAGCAATCAGAGCAGATAAAGAAATCAAAGGAATCCAGATTGGAAAAGAAGAAGTAAAACTCTCTCTGTTTGCAGATGACATGATCCTCTATATTGAAAACCCTAAAGACTCTACGAGAAAATTACTAGAGCTAATCAGTGAATATAGCAAAGTTTCAGGATACAAAATCAACACACAGAAATCCCTGGCATTTCTATACACTAACAATGAAAAAACAGAAAAAGAAATTATGGAAACAATTCCATTCACCATCGAATCAAAAAGAATAAAATACTTAGGAGTATTTCTACCTAAAGAAACAAAAGACTTGTATATAGAAAACTATAAAACACTGATGAAAGAAATCAAGGAGGACACAAACAGATGGAGAAATGTGCCGTGTTCGTGGATTGGAAGAATCAATATAGTGAAAATGAGTATACTACCCAAAGCAATCTATAGATTCAATGCAATTCCTATCAAGCTACCAGAGGTCTTTTTTAGAGAATTAGAACAAATAATTTCACAACTTGTATGGAAATACAAAAAACCTCGTATAGCCAAAGCAATCTTGAGAAAGAAGAATGGAACTGGAGGAATCAACCTACCTGACTTTAAGCTATACTACAAATCCACAGTCATTAAGACAGTATGGTACTGGCACAAAGACAGAAATATAGATCAATAGAACAAAATAGATAGCCCAGAGATAAATCCACGCATCTATGGACACCTTATATTTGACAAAGGAGGCAAGAATATACAATGGAGAAAAGACAACCTCTTTAACAAGTGGTGCTGGGAAAACTGGATAGCCACTTGTAAAAGAATGAAACTAGAACACTTTCTAACACCATACACAAAGATAAATTCAAAATGGATCAAAGATCTAAGCATAAGAGCAGAAACTATAAAACTCCTAGAGGATAACATTGGGAAAACACTCTCTGACATCAACCAAAGCAGGATCCTACATGACCCACCTCCCAGAATATTGGAAATAAAAACACGAATAAACAAATGGGACCTAATTAAAATTAAAAGCTTCTGCACTGCAAAGGAAACTATAAGCAAGGTGAAAAGACAGCCTTCAGAATGGGAGAAAATAATAGCCAATGAAGCAACGGACAAACAATTAATCTCAAAAATATACAAGCAACTCCTGCAGCTCCATTCCAGGAAAATAAACAACCCAATCAAAAAGTGGGCCAAAGAATTGAACAGACGTTTCTCCAAAGAAGACATAAAAATGGCTAACAAACACATGAAAAGATGCTCAACATCACTCATTATCAGAGAAATGCAAATCAAAACCACAATGAGATATCACTTTACACCACTCAGAATGGCTGCAATCCAAAAATCCACAAGTAATAAATGCTGGAGAGGATGTGGAGAAAAGGGAACTCTCTTACAGTCTTGGTGGGATAGCAAACTAGTACAGCCTCTATGGAAAACAGTGTGGAGGTTCCTTAAAAAACTGCAAATAGTCCTGCTATATGACCCAGCAATCCCACTGTTGGGCATATATACCGAGGAAACCAGAATTGAAAGAGACACGTGTACCCCAATGTTCATCGCTGCATTGTTTACAATAGCCAGGACATGGAACCAACCTAGATGCCCATCAACTGATGAATGGATAAGAAAGCTGTGGTACATATACACAATGGAATATTACTCAGCATTAAGGAAAAATTCATTTGAAGCAGTTCTACTCAGATGGACGAAACTGGAGCCCATTATCCAGAGTGAAGTAAGCCAGAAGCAAAAACAACAATACAGTATATTAACGCATATACATGGAATTTAGGAAGACCGTAACGAGAACCCAGCATACGAGACAGCAAAAGGAACACAGATGTATAGAATAGACTCAGGGCCTCTGTGGATGAGGGAAAGGGTGGGATGATATGGGAGAATGGCATTGAAACATGTTAATTATCATATGTCTAAGCAATAGCCGGCCCAGGATTGATGCTTGGGACTGGTGCAACGAGATTTCCTGGGGGGAGGGAGGAGGGAGGGGGGTTATGGAGGGGGAGCATATGTGAACCCATGGTGATATCATGTCATTGTTTGGCAAAACTAATAAAAAAAAAACAAGACAAAATCTATGGGATGCAGTAAAAGATATGCTAAGAATGAACTTTATAGCAATGCAAACCTACCTCAAGAAACAATCAAATAATCTAATCTTACACATAAAGCAACTAGAACACGAAGGACAACAATTCCTAACTACAAAGAAAGAAATCATCAAGATTTATGAGCAGAAAGAAATAAAAAAGAAACATAGCAGAAATAAATGAAAAAGAAATGGAGACGATAACAAAGATCAATAAAACTAAAACCTGGTTCTTTGAGAAGATATAAAGAAATGACAATCTCTTAGCTAGACTCACTAAGACAAGATTTGAATCAATAAAATTAGAAATGAAGAAGAAGATACAACAAAAACAGAAATACAGAGGATCATAAGAGACAACTATGAGCAACTATTCGCCAATAAAATGGACAACCCGGGAGGAAAAAGGGACAAATCTTTAAAAAGTATAACCTTCCAAAACTTAACCAAGAAGAAATAGAAACAAAGGAAGAGAACAACCAGAAACATGGAAATTGAAGACTAATCAAAAATCTTCCAACAAACAAAGTCCAGGACCACATGGCTTCACAGATGAATTCTACCAAAAGTCGAGAGAAGAGCTAACATCTAGCCGACTAAAACTCTTCAAGAAAGTTGCAGAGGAAGGAAATCTCCCAAACTGATTCTATGATACCAAAACCAGACAGAAATACCACATGCACAAAAAGAAAGTTACAGGCCAGTATCATTGATGAACATAGATGCAAAAATCCTCAACAAAATTTTAGCAAACAGAAACCAGCACATTAAAAAGATCATACATCATGATCAAATGGGTTTATCCCAGGGATGCAAGGATTCTTCCATCCACACAAATCAATTGATGTGATACATCATATGAAAATATTGAAAGATAAAAAGCATATGATCATCTCAGTAGATGCAGAGAAAGCTTTTGACAAAATTTAACATCCATTTATGATTAAAAAAAAAAACCTCTCCATAAGGTGGGCATAGAAGGAATATACCTCAACATAAAGGCCATATATGATAAACCCAGAGCAAACATTATGCTCAATGGTGAAACATTGTAAGCATTTCCTCTAAAATCAGGAACAAGATAAGGGTTCCCTTTTGTCACCACTATTCAAAATAGTTTTGGAAGTCTGAGCCACAGCAATCAGAGAAGAAAAAGAAATAAAACCATTCCAGATTGCAAAACAAGAAGTGAAACTCTCACTGTTTGTACATGACATGATTCTTGACACAGAAAACCTTAAAGATGGCACCAGAAAATTATCAGAACTAATCAATAAATTTACCAAAGTTGTAGGATGTAACATTAATACACAGAAATCCCTTGCATTCCAATACACTAACAATGAAAACTCAGAAAGAGAAATTAAGGAAACAATCCCATTCACTGTTTCAACATGAAGAATAAGATAATTAGGAGTACACTTACCTAAAGAGACAAAAGACCTGTATGCAGAAAACTGTAAGACACTGATGAAAGAAATCAAAGACACCATGATCTTGGATAGGAAGAATCAATATTGTGAAAATGACTATCCTACCCAAAGCAATCTATAGATTCAATGCAATCCCTATCAAAATGCCAATGGTATTTTTTTTCACAGAACTGCAACAAATACTTTCACACTCTGTATGGAAACACAAAAGACCCTGAGTAGCCAAAGCAATCTTGAGAAAGAAGAATGGAACTGGAGGAACTGATCAACACAATCAGCCATAGAAATCAACCAAAGTCTACAGTCCTGACTTCAAAATTTACTACAATACTACAAAGCTCCAGTCATCAAGACAGTGAGGTATTGGCCCCAAAACAGAAATATAGATCAAAGGAACAGAGTAGAAAGCCTGGAGATAAATCCACACACCTATGGGTACCTTACCTTTGAGAAAGGAGATAAAAGTATACAATGGAGAAAAGACAGTCTCTTCAATGAGTGCTGCTGGGAAAACTTGGCAGCTATGTGTAAAATAATGAAATTGGAACACATGTATGCCCATGGTGGAATCATGTCAATGTGTGGCAAAACCAACAAGATAATGTAAAGCAAAAAAACAATCAATTAATTAAAAATAATGAAATTAGAACACTTTCTAACACCATACGAAAATGTAAGCTCAAAATGGATTACAGATTTAAATGTAAGACCAGAAACTATAAAACTGTTAGAGGAAAACACTGACAGAATACCCTTTGCCATCAACCATACCAAGATCCTCTAAAACCCATCTCCTAGGGTAATGAAAATAAAAACAAAAATAAACAAATGGGACCTAAGTAACTTAAAAGTTTTTGCACAACAAAGGAAACTATAAGCAAGGTGAAAAGACAGCTTTTAGTATGGTAGAAAATAATAGCAAATGAAAAACTGACAAAGAACTAATCTCCAACATATACGAGCAACTCATGCAGCTCAATAATAGAAAAACAAACAACCCAATCAACAAGTGTACAGAAGACCTAAATAGGCATTTCTCCAAAGAAGACATAAAGATGGCTAAAAAAACACATGACAAGATGGT
>ML661258.1:22539-36038 GCA_007570785.1 Antilocapra americana | reverse complement strand
TGTTTAGAATTTTAAAGCAAATTTTGAGTAAGCAAGCTGGGCTTCATCCAGGTTCTTGAGATTTATGTGCCATTTGGTTTCTGCTGATCTCAGTGAGGTAGACTTGCCTGCCCTACCAGTGCCCAGCAAGGGATTCTCATTGGGTTAACTCTTAGGAGCATCAGTTTAGTTCAGTTGCTCAGTCGTGTCTGACTCTGCAACCCCATGAACCGCAGCACTCCAAGCCTCCCTGTCCATCACCAACTCCCAGAGTCCACCCAAACCCATATCCATCGAGTTGATGATGCCATCCACCCATCTCATCCTCTGTCGTCCCCTTCTCCTCCTGCCCTCAATCCTTCCCAGCATCAGGGTCTTTTCCAATGAGTCAGCTCTTTGCATCAGGTTGCCAAAGTATTGGAGTTTCAGCTCCAACATCAGTCCTTCCAATGAACACCCAGGACTGATCTCCCTCAGGATGGACTGGTTGGATCTCCTTGCGGTCCAAGGGACTCTCAAGAGTCTTCTCCAATACCACAGTTCAAAAGGATCAATTCCCCAAAATCACACTGTTTCTGAGAAGTTAAAATTATTTTCCACAGATAATCTTTTAATGTCTAATTAGATTCCTCAGGGTAACATGGTAACATCATGTAAGAACTTAAGTAAAGGAAAATAGAATTTTATTCTATGTATCTGAATAAGCAATGCAGACTTTCTTTTAGCATGAATTCCACAAATATTTAATGAACATAGATTCTGTACTTTTTGCCCCCATTGTTTAAAACATTTTTAAATTTTATTCGGTAGAACAGTTTCAGGTTTATGGTAAAGTTGCAAAGGTAGTTCAGAGAGCCCCCATATACCCAGCCCTCTAGATCCAGCTTGTTGCTGCTCAGTCGTTAAGTCGTGTCTGACTCTGTGCAACCCGTGTACTGCAGCGCACCAGGCTGCTCTGTCCTCCACTATTTCCTAGAGTTTGCTCAGTTCATGTCCACTGAGTCAGGGATGCTATCTAACCATCACATCCCTCTGTTGCCCTCTTCTCCTTTTGCCTTCAGTCTTTCCCAACATCAAGGTCAAGGTCTTTCCCAGTGAGATTCCCCCTAATCTCCCTTATTATTTAACACCATATGTTATTATTGTGGTACATTTTTTTAGAAGAAGTAATGAGCCAACTTTGATAACATAATTACTGACTAAAGACCATCCTTTATTTAGATCTACTTAGTTTTTATCTTAGTTTCCATTTTGCTGCCCCAGGATATCATATTACATTTAGTTGTGTTTCCTTAGGTTCCCTTTTGCTGTGAGAGTTTCTCAGACTTGTTTTTGATGATCTTGACAGTTTTGAGGTATACTGGTCAGGTATTCTATAAAATGTCCCTCAAGTGGTTCAGTTCAGTTCAGTCACTCAGTCATGTCTGACTCTTTGTGCCCCCATGAGGTGCAGCACGCCAGGCCTCCCTGTCCAACGCCAACTCCCAGAGCCCACCCAGACTCATGTCCACTGAGTCAGTGATGCCATCCACCCATCTCATCCTCTGTCGTCCCCTTCTCCTCCTGCCCTCAATCTTACCCAGCATCAGGGTCTTTTCAAATGTGTCAGCTCTTCCCATCAGGTGGCCAAAGTATTGGAGTTTCAGCTTCAACATCAGACCTTCCAATGAACACCCAGGACTGATCTCTTTAGGATGGACTGGTTGGACCTCCTTGCAGTCCAAGGGACTCTCAAGAGTCTTCTCCAACACCACAGTTCAAAAGCATCAATTCTTCAGTGCTCAGCTTTCTTTACAGTTCAACTCTCACATCCATACATGACCACTGGAAAAACCATAGCCTTGACTAGATGGACCTTTGTTGGCAAAGTAACTTCTCTGCTTTTTAACATGCTGTCTAGGTTGGCTGTAAAGGAAAGTTGATGCATACTTTCCTTCCAAGGAGTAAGCGTCTTTTAATTTCATGGCTACAATCACCATCTGCAGTGGTTTTGGAGCCCAGAAAAATGAAGTCAGCCACTGTTTCCACTGTTTCCCCATCTATTTGCCAGGAAGTGATGGGACCAGATGTCATGATCTTAGTTTTCTGAATGTTGAGCTTTAAGCCAACTTTTTCACTCTCTTCTTTCACTTTCATCAAGAGGCTCTAGAGTTCTTGTTCACTTTCTGCCATAAGGGTGGTATTATCTGCATATCTGAGGTTATTGATATCTCTCCCCGCAATCTTGATTCCAGCTCATGCTTCTTCCAGCCCAGCATTTCTCATGATGTACTCTACATATAAGTTAAATACGCAGGGTTACAATATACAGCCTTGACGTATTCCTGCTCTGAATACGAGTATACAAATACCTCTTTGAGACTCTACTTTCAATTCTGGTGGATATATACCCCAAAATGGAATACTGGATTGTGTGGCATTCTATTTTTAATATTTTTTGAGGACCCATCATACTATTTTCTACAGCACCTACCCTATCTTACATTCCCACCAACAGTGCACAAGGACTCCAGTTTCTCCACATCCTTGCCAATGATTGTTACTTTCATTATAGTTTTCTGTTCTATAGTAGTCATTCTAATGGGTGTAATTTCATTTCCCCAAGATTTTTAAATGAAACTAAGGGAGGAAGTCAGACTCTCCCATGATGGAAGCTATGGAGATAGGACTCTAAAGTTAATTGTCATATTTCTTGACACATGAAGACAGTCTGTGTTGTTACTTTAATTTTATCCCATTCAACCTTTTATTTATTTATTTGCTTATTTTGTGGTTGCATTGGGTGTGAGTTGTGGTGTGTGGGATCTTTGTTGTGGTGCACGAACTCTCTAGTTGGAGCACACAGGCTCAGTATTTGAGTTGCATTGGCTTAGCTGCTCCATATGGCATATGGGATCTTAGTTCCCCAACCAGAGACAGAACCCACATCCCCTGCATTGCAAGGCAGGTTCTTAACCAGTGGACCACCAGGGAAGTCCTCATGGTGAATTTTTAGGACACAAATTAATTCTACCTGTTTCCCCTCCAACATCTGGAACCCAACTGAAACCTTTTCAAAAAGCCCAATAGACTTCAAAAGGGATCAAAATAATAGCATCAGTACCTTTCAAGGAGGACTGGAAACTATAACTGGAAGTCTAGCTTGTCTTCCCATTCCTCTTCCCCCACCCAATGGAATTTATTTACCAGGCAACAGAGGCAGAGAAGGCCCTGGCAGGTTTACTATACAGAAAGACTACATACTGCCTGGGAACAGGCAGGATCCACAATAGAACCAGAAGGAGAAGGCAGTGCATGGAACTACCCCTTCGCCAATCTCATGGCCGGAATAAGCCACTCCTTCATCTTGGAAGAAAGGAGTCTGGAAAAAAGAATGTAAGTTTAGTCCCCAAAAGCTCTGAAAAAGCTCATTTTGGGGGACTTTGAAGAAATCTCTCTCCCCTTGCCTCCCCAATAGTTACAACCTTTGGGCTTCTTACCGCATAGGACTCAGCACTGCAAAAAGACAACTGTTCTTGCTGTGAAAGGATGCTGTGTTCACTTGAGCAGGGCTGTTTCCTGATGTTGTTATAACTTCTTTGTGAAGACCCTGAGGTCAGCTATAGGACCTGAAGGCTCTGAAATGGGACTGCACAGAACATGATTAAATATGCTCGAGGCTGTTCTGGTGCCCAAGCATGAACATTCACTCCCCAATTTGTCTTTCAGTTCACATTCTCCCATGTAGGACATTCAACAGAGCTCACCAGAGATTATGTAAGAAACTCAAATGAAGGCATGAAATGACTCCAAATAATAAATGCCAACAATATCAAAATGCCCTGATTTGAACTATATGAAATGCTTCCACATTATTAAATCCTCAGGGAGGAATTAAAGTCCAAAGAAATAAATACCCTTTCTCTTGAAGGTTGAGCTCTAAAGAAATTAAAAGTCCACAATTTTTTCCTGCTGAATTTCTTTTTGGTTCAGGGTAGGGAAGAGGATGTCATTGAGCAATAGTGGTAGAGTCTGGCTCTTTCTCCAGCCACTTCCCTGCAAAACAATCTGGGCTTCAGGCTCTGCAGGCTGTCACTCCCTTGGTCAGTTGTCTGGAGTCAGTGACTTGCGAACTTAAAGTCAGCTGGGAGAAACCCACCCTCATGGGGTCAGTACTGCAGCCACGGGGCCCTCTCCTCATCTGGCCAAGTCTAAGGCTGGCTGAAGCATGTGCCATGGTGATAGCTCTTCTCAAAAGGTGCTTCTCCTCAAACTCAGCAAGAGGAGACCCATCTCAGAGGCATCTCTGCCTGCCTGGAGGTTAAGACTGCCCCAGCTATAGCAAGTGCATTGCCTCTTCCACATGGGACCCTGAAGTTCTTGAAGAAATGGAACTGTTTCTAACTTCTCCAAGAGTCTCTCTTCAAAGAGAGGCAGGCCTGTGATGTGAAGAGCGTGGTAGCTGTGGATGCTACCACGTACTTAGAGAGTCAGCCACCTGCAAGACCAAAGCTGTTTAACCCAAGGCCCAAGCTATTCGACTCTCCTTCAAGGGAGAATGGGGGCTATGGAGAAACATTATTGATATTTATAGTCATCACAGTTATAATAGTATAGTATTAATAGTTAGGTAAGACATATCTTTTCACTGTAGGGAAGAATTCTGTGTTTCAAGTTGACCAGACAGGGAGAAGCTCTAAACGATTACATTGCCTCTGTAAGTTATGGACGAGATTTACCTGAGGTTAGTGGAAACTTTAATCCTTGTCCTCTTTGAAAAAGGAAAATACTCAAAGCTGTGGACAACTGAAAGTCTTCAGCCTGGTGTTTATTTTAACCTAAGGTTAAAGGTCTAAAATGTTAACCTCCAGAGGATAAACAAGGTCTTACTGTATAGAATAGTGAAGTATATTCAATAGCCTATGATAAATCTTAATGAAAAAGAATATGGAGATATATAACTGAATCACATTGCTGTATAGCTGAAATCAACATCACATTATAACTCAAGCATATGCCAATAAAATTAGAATTTTAAAAATCCTATTAAGTTTTGTTTTTTGTTATCCTTTTTTTAAGAGAGAAAAACTTTCTCTACATTTCAAGGACTTTGAGGACATGAAATAACCCAACTAATGCTCACTGGTCTCTCAACAACAAAGTTAATGATTATTTGGTCTATTGATATCCTTACCTCCTTCTAACTGCTTCGTTGTTTGCTGTATTTTGAATTCCCACTGGTTTGAAATTTCAAGCCTGTACAAAGAGAGCAGGGGTGCTTGGTCAGGCCCTTTCAACCCTGTAGTACATGATACGCCTGCGAGCAGCTAGTCACCTACACCAAGTGGTTGCCTGAAGTCAGAGGGTACTTGTGCTATTGTTTTTAAAACTCTTTGACCAAGTTATATTTTAGACTTCTGTAGCTGTGTCAGTTTGAAAACTCAAGTTTTTTGTGTAACGAAACGGTTTTTAAAATGGGAATCTAACAAAAATTACCTTAAGAGTATTGGGAGTTTAAGAGCTCAGGGAAACTAGGCTTTGGACTTCCTTGGAGGTTCAGGGGTTAAGAATCCACCTGCCAGTGCAGGGGACATGGGTTTGATCTGTGATCCAGGAAGATCTCACATGCCACGGGGCAACGAAGCCCATGGGCCACAACCACTGGGCCCACACGCTGCAACTACTGAAGCCCATGACTCCTAGAGCCTGTGCTCCACAACGAAAAGCCCATGCTCGCCACAACTAGAGAAAGGCCATGCACAGCAATGAAAGCCCAGCAGAGCCCCTAAAATAAATAAACAGATAATAAAGTTAAATAAAAAATTTTTAAATTCATGTAAAAAAGAAAGCTGTGCTTTGGAAGTAATAATGCACAAATGGAGGACTTCAAGCTATAAAATAAAGCAAATGTGTAAGATTTGTATTCTCTGTGCCGCAGTTGTGTCAGAGAGAGGATAAATATTTGGGGACGGACCCATTAGTGGACTGTGAACCCTATTTAGCAGGTTGCAAACATAATTCTCATTAAAGGAATGAAATGAAATAGAACACATCAGAAGGACTCACTAGAAGTACAGTAAGATCTGATGAAAATTTCCACTCATTATGTGCACTCACAGGTAGGCGTGGACCAGGACAATACCTGTCACTTTGCATAAAATAGAATTTTTACCGTGGGTGTGGCTTTTAAGAAAAGTTTGAATACACTATAATGTAGAAACACCTCAGGTGTCCAAACACTGAGAGGAGGTTACACAGTGAAGCTCATTTCCCACAGCTATATACGACAGAAGGAAAGTAGGACCTCAATCAAATCCCTTATGATTACACAGTGGAAGTGAGAAATAGATGTAAGGGACTAGATCTGATAGACAAGAATGCCTGATGAATTATGGACAAAGGTACATGACATTGTACAGGAGACAGGGATCAAGACCATCTCCGTGGAAAAGAAACACAAAAAAGAAAAATGGCTGTCTGAGGAGGACTTACAAATAGGTGTGAAAAGAAGAGCAGTGAAAAGCAAAGGAGAAAAGGAAAGATATTCCCATCAGAATGCAGAGTTTCAAAGAATAGCAGGGAGAGATAAGAAAGCCTTCCTCAGCGATCAATGCAAAGAAATAGAGGAAAACAACAGAATGGGAAAGACCAGAGATCTCTTTAAGAAAATTAGATACCAAGGGAACATTTCATGCAAAGATGGGCTTGATAAATGACAAAAATGGTATAGACCTAACAGAAGCAGAAGATATTACGAAGAGGCGGCAAGAACACAGAAAAGAACTATACAAAAAAAGATCTTCATGACCCAGATAATCACGATGGTGTGATCAGTCACCTAGAGCCAGATAGCCTGGAATGTGAAGTCAAGTGGGCCTTAGAAAGCCTCACTACAAACAAAGCTAGTGGAGATGATGGAATTCCAGTTGAGCTATTTCAAATCCTAAGAGATGACACTGTGAAAGTGCTGCACTCAATATGCCAGCAAATTTGGAAAACTCAGCAGTGGCCACAGGACTGGAAAAGGTCAGTTTTCATTCCAATCCCAAAGAAAGGCAATGCCAAAGAATGCTCAAACTACTGCACAATTGCACTCATCTCACACGCTAGTAAAGTAATGCTCAAAATTCTCCAAGCCAGGCTACAGCAATACATGAACTGTGAACTTCCAGATGTTCAAGCTGGTTTTAGAAAAGGCAGAGGAACCAGAGGTCAAATTGCTAACATCCGCTGGTTCATTGAAAAAGCAAGAGAGTTCCAGAAAAACATCTATTTCTGCTTTATTGACTATGCCAAAGCTTTTGACTGTGTGATTACAATAAACTGTGGAAAATTCTGAAGGAGATGGGAATACTAGACCATCTGACCTGTCTCTTGAGAAACCTGTATGCAACTCAGGAAGCAACAGCTAGAACTGGACATGGAACAACAGACTGGTTCCAAATAGGTAAAGGAGTACGTCAAAGCTGTAAATTGTCATCCTGCTTATTTAACTTATATGCAGAGTACATCATGAGAAACACTGGGCTGGAAGAAGCACAAGCTGTAATTAATATTGCCAGGAGAAATATCAATAACCTAGATATGCAGACGATACCACCCTTAAGTCAGAAAGTGAAGAGGAACTAAAAAGCCTCTTGAAAGTGAAAGAGGAGAGTGAAAAAGTTGGCTTAAAATCAACATTCAGAAAACTAACATCATGGCATCCGGTCCCATCACTTCATGGGAAATAGATGGGGAAACAGTGTCAGACTTTATTTTTCTGGGCTCCAAAATCACTGCAGATGGTGATTGCAGCAATGAAATTAAAAGACGCTTGCTCCTTGGAAGAAAAGTTATGACCAACGTAGACAGCATATTAAAAAGCAGAGACATTACTTTGCCAAGAAAGGTCCATCTAGTCAAAGGTATGGTTTTTCCAGTGGTCAAGTATGGATGTGAGACTTGGACTATAAAGTAAGCTGAGCGCCTAAGAATTGATGTTTTTGAACTGTGGTGTTGGAGAAGACTCTTGAGAGTCCCTTGGACTGCAAGAAGATCTTACCTTTTTGAAGGACTGCATCATTTTGCATTTCTACCAGCAACCTGAGAAGTTCAGCTGCTTGCACCCTTACCAGCCCTTGGTTTTGTCAGTTCAGTTGCTCAGTGGTGTCCGAATCTTTGCAATGCCATGAACTGCAGCACACCAGGCCTCCCTGTCCATCACCAACTCCTGGAGTTCACTCAAACTCATGTCCATTGTGTTGGTGATTCCATCCAACCATCTCATCCTCTGTCATCCCCTTCTCCTCCCACCTTCAGTCTTTCCCAGCATCAGGGTCTTTTCAAATGAGTCAGTTCCTTGCATCAGGTGGACAAAGTACCGGAGTTTCAGGTTCAGCATCAGTCCTTCCAGTGAATATTCAGGACTGATTTCCTTTAGGATGGACTGGTTGGATCTCCTTGCAGTCCAAGGAGGGACTCTCCAGAGTCTTCTCCAACATCACAGTTCAAAAGCATCAATTCTTCAGTGCTCAGCTTTCTTTATAGTCCAACTTTCACATTCATACATGACTACTGGAAAAAACATAGCTTTGACTAGATGGACTTTTGTTGGCAAAGTAATGTCTCTGCTTTTTAATATGCTGTCTAGGTTGGTCATAATTTTTCTTCCAAGGAACAAGCGTCTTTTAATTTCATTGCTGCAGTCACCATCTGCAGGTGATTTTGGAGCCCCCCAAAATAAAGTTTGTCACTTTTTCCATTGTTTCACCATCTATTTGCCACGAAGTGTTGGGACCAGCTGCCATGATCTTAATTTTCTGAATGTTGATTTTAAGCCAACTTTTTCACTCTCCTCTTTCACTTTCATCAAGAGGCTTTTTAGTTCTTCCCTTTCTGTCATAAGTGGTGTTATTGGCATATATGAAGTTGATATTTCTCCAGGCAATCTTGATTCCAGCTTGAGCTTCATCTAGCCAAGTATTTCTCACGATGCACTGTGCATGTAAGTTAAATAAGCAGGATGACAATATACAGCCTTGACGTACTCCTTTCCTGATTTGGAACCAGTGTGTTGTTCCATGTCCAGTTCTAACTATTGATTCTTGATCAGCATACAGATTTCTCAGGAGGCAGGTCAGGTGGTCTGGTATTTCCATCTCTTGAATAATTTTCCAGAGTTTATTGTGATACACACAGTGAAAGGCTTTCGCATAGTCAATACAGCAAAAGCAGCTGTTTTTTTGGAGCTCTCTTGCTTTTTTGATGATCCAGCGGATGTTGGCAATTTGATCTCTGGTTCCTCTGCCTTTTCTAAATCCAGCTTGAACATCTGGAAGTTCACAGTTCACATACTGTTTTTACAGGTAGTATTAAGATATCTAATATAGGTTTTCCATTCTCACTCTACTGTTAAAGGGCCAACACGACATCCTGTCTATCCTGTTACTCCTGTAACACTCAATCCATGATTAATGAACTAAATAGTACTGTAGTCTCTTAGTAACAATCAGGTAGGACCTTCCAGAAGAAATCTTACACTCTCAACTTTTCCCTAATCTCACCTTTCAGTCTGATTGAACTAAACACTTAGCTGTGCATATTTCACAGGGAAGAGAAATATTTAATCTCTCATATTTAATCCAGAGACGTGTGATCACATACTCTCAAAATACTCTGCCATTTATAAATTCTATTCAGATGGGGAAAGGTGCTTTCTGTGAGAGCCCTGCTCTTTCGCACTTCCAATGCAAAAGGAAGGCTTTTCTCTCAGTGCCTTCCTTAAACATTTCCTCTCTTAATAAGGAAACAGGATCACAACGTAATTAAGAGCATGGTTTCTACTTATCCATGAAATACATACAGAATCAGGAACATAGAGAACAGCCTGGTGGTTGCAGGGGGGAAGGGGTGGGAGAAGGTTGGATTGGGAGTTTGGGATTAGCAGATGCAAAATGGTATATACATAAAGGATAAATAAAAAGGTTTTATTGTATAGCCCAGGGAACTGTATTCAGTATCCTGTGATAAACAATAATGGAAAAGAGTATGTAAAAAAATGTATGTATGTAAAACTGATTTACTTTCCTATATAGCAGTAATTAACATACATTATACTTAAACTATATTTCAATAAAAATAAATTTTAAAAAATGGCATAAAAACGATCATCATAAATAAGAAACAAATGAAACTAAAGTCTATTAAGAAAAAAAAAGCTTGGGTTATGGGTTCTGGTTGAATCCGAGCTTATCACTTATTTACAGCTGTGTAACTGTGGGCAACTCACATAATGTCTCCTCAGACTCATCTACAAAATGGGTATGATAGTAGTTTCCTACCTTATAGGTTGCATAACCTGTAACATGATTAAGTATCATGGTAAATGTTTGATTCTGCCTCGTTATTGTGAATTAAAATACACCAATGCCTTCCGGCCATATGACTTATAATAGTTTGACATTTAACTAAATGGTAAAACTATTTATTTTTCCCACCCCTTTCTAGTCCCCTTACCCTGCTTTGTTATTCATATTTTCTCCCACCATGGAGTATTAGTTTTAAGACAGTAGAGCTTTATCTCGCTCATTGCTGAAACAGCTCCCAGAAAAGTCCTGTACATATTAAGCCTTCAGTAGATACTAGCTGAATGAATGGTACAAATTTTCAAAAGGGAAAATATACCATACACCAAAATGTTCATTATAATAAAAAGTAGAGATAAATCTTTCTCTAATGGCTTCCAGTCATATATTTTAAGACACCATATGCTATAATAAAAACAAGTAATTTATTAAAATTTGAAGGTAAAAACATAATTTTAAAAGATTTAGACCTATGTCAGGTGTGATAGAGTATGGATGCTTTCTTGAAATTCAAAATCAGATCCAAGAGTATCACTTTCAGAATGTTCAAGAAGATTGAGTTTACTTCTAGTTGTCTTTGATGAAACAGTCAGTATTTTACTCTCTTTCTTAACAGAAATGTGTTTTTTCGAAGACTCGCTTTTAATTGGTTCATTAACCAAAGAGCTATTTTGCCCAGTTCCTTTGTTTTTCTGCTTTACAGGTGAGTCAGAGCAGGAATGCAGGTCCTTCCCAGACTGTTTCTTAGCAGAGTGCTTTTTGGTATATTCACCTGTTTTGGTCATTTTTTCTGAGGAAGGCCTGCTATTTCTAGATAATTCCTCTTCTTTTCTTTGACTTCCAGTTCCACAAATTACATCCGCTGAAGGAGAAAATGCTCTAGCAATGAAACCTTCAAAAGACTCCTGCGGCTGTTCTGTGACCAGGATTCCCAGGTTGTCTTTTAAGGTCTCCTGAGTAGAGACTGGGACATGGAAGGTGTCAGCAGGCAACGGAATTCTAGCATCACCTGTAATTTTCTGAAACTGGAGAGAAAAACAAAAGACAAGACAAAAATTCAGTGATGAACAAGGCCTACCATTAAAAGCACTGTTGCTTCAGTCGTGTCCGACTCTGCGACGGCATGGACTATAGCCTGCCAGGCTCCTCTGTCCATAGGATTCTCCAGACAAGAACACTAGAGTGGGTTGCCATTCCGTTACCCAAGGGCTCTTCCCAATCCCGGGATCAAGCCCTTGTCTCTTTACGTGTCCTGCACTGTGGGCGGGTTCTCCACCTCTAGCACCACTTGGGAAGCCGAACCATTAAGAAGTGGAGTCTGAAACGTCAATGTCACTCTGTGATCTTATTATGAAAACAGTCAATCGATACTTCAGAAGATTTCGGGGCCAGTTTTTTGTCTAATTATATCTTGCAAGTGATTCTCAACTTAGCTATATCCAAGATTATGTCTGCTACATTTTCAGACTTCAGTATTTAGGGTACTTATTACCTATTTCCTTTCCCTTACTAAAAATAAAACCCAATTCTGTAATAAAATTTCTTTTCTATCCTCCAGGTAAATGTAAACCAGTTTTTTTACACATTTTTACGAAATGGAAGACATGTAAAAATGTGTCCAGTCTGTGACCAGACTGTATCCAAATGTCAGTTTCCAAGACCAGTTTGAGACTGGCTGAGGCCAGAGATGGAGGCTCCACGTGAGGCTGGAGGAAAGCTGATAGGTTTCCCCCGCCCATTCCCATAACCAAGTGACTCACTATAATATGCTGCCTATGAAATATGTCTGGACTACTTATTTAAAAAAAATATCTATATCAGTACTTGTACCTTCATTAGTGTTCCTTCATTGTAAGCTGACTGCATACAAATAGAAACCTAGATAAAATATGAATAAAATAGACATTTATACAATTTAAAATTTAGGATATTTTCTCTAAGGTTTTCTTTCTTCACTAAGGGTAGTTTGCTTTAACTCATAAATTTTCAAAAGAATTTTCAGTTTTCTTATTTACAACAATACAGTATCATGAAATTTACTGGACACAAATGTACTAATCTAAGATATCAGAAAGGAGCTCAAAGAGGCTTCAAGCTCCTCAGCATATGAACTCTCAGAGACTGATCAGTATTATTTTCTTTCTGACTTGGAAATTTCCTTTTTGCTAATCACTCTTAGAATCATTAAGTTCTGTTCTGTCCACTTACTTGGATATTTTGCATTTGTCCTAAGGCACTCTGCTGTAATTCTGATTTTTCTTCTTCAAGTGCCTTCTTTTCTTCTTTAGGTGGACTACTAACAGTAGAATTCATCTGGGGCTGACCTAGTAAATGAAAATCTGACTGATCTATACCAGCCATTGTGGCCAGCTGCCCAAGCCTGAACCAGAGGAGAAAAGGAGGAAAAGACAAAAGTTACTATAAGCACAGAAGAGCAGCTTAGATATCCCCAGACCTACAATCAGGAAATATTTTTAAAAGCCAACACCTACTCCAGACTACAAGCCTCTCTCTCTCCCCCAAATTCTCAGCCCTTTTCAGATTGACCCTCTGGGACACATCCCATCTCCTTGCCTATTCCACTCCATTTCAAACACTCTCACTAGCAGCTTCAACGTCGACCATACACACCATCCACTGCCTCTCACCTCCATTCCCCCACTTCATTACCATTCCTCCAGCTCCCAAGAAGCATCTGCTTCTTCCTTCCCAACACCAACTTATTCACTGACCAAACACCATTCCATCAATTATCAATCTCCACCTCCCTCTTTCGACAAAACTGGTCCCACTTGAGAACCACTGACCTGCATCTTCCCTATATAATCGTTTTCAAGTCCAAGACAAAAACCTTAACTCAAACTTATTGAATGAGAAAAATAAGTGAAAGGCAGGAAAATTCTTAAGCATTCCCAAATATTTTCTTTCTTTTTTTTTGCATAGACTATATTTTATTTTATTTATTTTTTTATTAGTTTTGCCATACAATGACATGATATCAGCATGGGTTTGGGTTTACATTTTCAATTAAAATTGCCTTCAATTTAGTCTTTACAAAAAATTATACCTACTAATTACTCTGTCTACAGGTTACTTGTTTATAAAGGGATTCCCACTCTACCAAAGGAGATTCCCCTATTTGCTTTTTTTATAGGTTTCCTCATTAAAAAAAAATCAACTCTATTACCTATAATT
>ML661258.1:3631-22439 GCA_007570785.1 Antilocapra americana | reverse complement strand
ATGAAGGGCTTCAGACAAAGAGAAATTTATATTTCTTAATTGGGCATTTTCATGTTCCAACTATAAAAGAAGATTGAAAATATTTAACATGATTTTTTTTCTTACTGTCATCAAAAGAAAGCAAAAGTAGTCTCGTCTAGTTTAAAGAACAAAACTAAAACATCCAAAGTGCAATTTGTTACTCAGTCACTCAGTCATGTCAGACTCTGTGATCCCGTGGACTGCAGCACACCAGGCTTCCCTGTCCTGCACCATCTCCTGGCGTTTGCTCAAACTCCTGTCCATTGAGTCGGTGATGCCATCCAATCATCTCATCCTCTGTCATCCTCAAATGTAATTAATTAATCTAACTCTCCATCAGTAAAGACAGAGACCACATCACATAATAATCAAAAGGCAGTTAAATAGTAAAGTTTCCTATACAACATATATATAAATAAACCAAAGTGATTGTTTTATTAATGATCTTTGGAAAGATCACATTTTTAACTGGTTAAATTCATAATGGATCCTCATTTCACATTAGAAAATTACCTGCTACTAAGTTTCCCTTAAATTAGAAAATGAAGCACAGAACCTAATTTGAACAAAGCATATTACAACTGTGCTGAATGTTAAGGAATAACTTTAGTGAGCAAAATATCTAATGCTTAAGTTTAAAAGTCCTAAATCATACCCAGCCCAATTTATTAACTGTACCATCACCAATATTCTCCTTGGCTTCTTGAAATATTCATTCCCATGCACTCTTCTTTAGATCATCACTTATGATTTGCCCTATATAAAAATCAACCCTGGTATTTCTCAGAAAGGCCATTATGTTCATGATGCCCTCATATCTTATTTAAGCAGGCATTCAATATTTATTGAATGAACTAGTGTCCACCAATCCAGTAGATGCACTTTCAAAAATTCCTCCCTACACTCACCCTGTAATAAATTGTATTTAAACAGAACTTTTCAGCTTATGCCCTGCTTTCATGCACATTACCTAATGTAATTCTCACAGTATGTATTTTTATTTCCATTGCATTCTTACTAGTTTTCCAATAGTTTATATTTATTTAAATGACTCATTTTCCTAATTCACTGCCAGTAAAGTCTCATCATATCATTCATGTTACTAGATATACAGTATATACACAAAACATGCTTTCTCGAATCGAATAATCATGAACAGAAAATAAGCTAACATCATATAAAGCACACACAACACACAAAAAAACAGATTTTTACATTTTTAAAAACATACCTTCTGGGATATGTAATATAATAATATATATAAACTATAAACCTATGTCTAAAAGGAAAATGGGAAATGAGAGCTCTACTTCATCCTATATTTAGATCATATGATCATTAAATACCAGTAAATGTAAAGGTCCATATGATATTGCCAATTGGCAACATATTAGTTTTCAAGTTTACAAACTTATATGCATATGGCTTAAAATCAAATAAAAAACCAAGAAACTTTCAAAAGTTTACCTCACTGACTCGTTTATCAGCCTTAAGCCTTATTACTCTTTCCTCCTTTAAATTCTTTAGGCACTCCTCCAGTTTTTCCTAGTGTAAAGAAACAGAGTAAATATTATACCTAATTCATAGTATGATATTTCAAGGCATTTCCAGCTATAAATTTCATCATGATTTAGGGGCAGAGCCAGAAGTGAACTCAGACTTTAATCTGCTCCTTGGAATATCATATCATGCTAGTGAAATATATCAAATTAGCATAGTAAAGAATTATTTAAATCCCACTCTTCTCAACATAAATCTGTGGCAGCTCACTATAAAAGGTGTATGCATATAACAATAAATCAGAAATAAAAAATTAAGACCAAGAAAGAAAAATTCCACTTTTATTTGTGGGTCTATTTACAGCAGGAAGCCCTATTAATAAACATGCTTAACAAACCTGAGTTACATAACTGCAGATTCAAAAACATTTTTTAAAAAGAATAATCACTTTTAAAGCAACTTACTGTATGTCAAGCACTGTTCCTGGAGCTTCCTGGGCATTAAATATGAGGAAAGAACAATACTAACTTCATGTTACCTTACAGATGAGAAAACGGAGGCAGAGAAGCAGAGTGAGTAGAGCAGACAGCCAAGCTCACACCACTAAGTAGCAGAACCAATACCGTGAATTCAGGAAGCTGGATGCCATTCCTGTCCACAGAGGTAGTAGTCTTTCCACTCACCAAAGTCAGTAACATAAAATGAACACTGGTAAACTCTCACAATTTCTAAGAACTAAGACACTCAGGTCCTTGAAGTGGAGGACACTGCTCATGGGTAGGAAGAATTCTAAAAGAGCTCCTGAGATTTCTATACTGAAGTACACAATCCTGTCAGTTTTTTAATCTAGGTGCTGTAGTGAAGAGATTTTGTAGATGTAATTAAGGTTCCAAAATCAGTTGCTTATAAAAGAGGGAGATTATTCTGGATGGATGTGATATAATCAGGTATCCAAGAAAAAGGAACTGGACTTCTCCTAAAGGTCTGAAATACAAAAGGGACAAGAGGGAGATTCCCCATTGCCGGCTTTGAAGAAGTCAAGCATGATGTTGTGGCAGGGAATACAAGTGGGAGGCCTCTAGCAGCTGAGACTGTCCCCCAGCTGACAGCAAGCAAGGAAACTGGGACCTCTATTCAAGCAAGTGCAGAATCTGAATTATGCCAACGAGCTGAAGAAGTTTGCAAGTATTCTTTCAAACCTCCAGACAGTAACACTTTCAGACTGACATCTTGGTTTTAGCTCTATGACATTCATGAGCTTTGTTGAACATCCAGTACAAACATGAACACGCAACATTGGGGACCTGATGTCTTACACTTAAATTTCACACACTTTAACACTCTCTGGAGGGAACCCACATGTTCCCATTGTGTATCTGAGTGGAGAACTCAGTCATGCTGTGCCTGGACTTCTGAACTATGGAACTGTGAGCTAGTAAAGTAGGTATTCTTTTAAGTCAGTAAGAGCATAGTAAAAGGAAAATTAATGTACTACTCAATCTCCAGGCTCAAGAACAAAATAAATGACTGTTATTGTTTTAAGCCATTGTTTCTGGGTGGTTTCTTATGCAGCAATAAATAATCAGAATATCTATGAAAACAGTAAGGCGTATCTATACATTTTAAATGCTTTGAACAATCACTTAAAGAATAAAGAATTCTATTATATGTTATCATTGTGAGAGGAACTGGTATCACTTTCTGGACAATAACTTTTGGTACACAGCAACAATCTTACATCAGCAGTTTACCCTAAGGAAATCAGAAATGTGAACAAAGATTTATCTATAAACATGACGTCATAAGATTATTTATAATCAAACTCTAGAAGAAAGCTAAGAGCCTCCAAATTGGGGTTGGTTTAAATAAAAATAGCACACCCTATGAAAGAATGCTCTATGAAACCACTAGGAAAATAACAATGATAAGAGGGCTCAACCAGAGTTAATGAATGGGCCTGAGGAGTTCTACATTCAAAATGTATCTGTGTGTTTTTCTTGGAAAATAGTCCATAAGCTTTATCAACTTATCTGATTCAGAAAAATATTTAGTGACATGAAAAAATATCTTTAATACATTTTTAAGACAAAAGAGCAGAGATGGCTTTTATTTCCTTCAATAAGTTGTTCACTGCTTTCAAAAATTTGCTCAATGAACATATTTTTATGCTCAGAACATGCTTTAAAAATTGACAGTCTAATAACTTCAAATTCTTTAAAGTTTCATTACTAAAGCCAACCAAGTTTTCAATGGGGAAAAAGGGGGAAAATTCCTCTACTTTTAATATAATGGTTAAATAAATCTTCTAAAATTGATTTCGAAGAAATTCTAAACAAATAACAAACAAAAAACCCTCACCACAGTCTGAGAAAAGTAGACTAAATTACAGTATTCTTGACTGGTTCTAAATAGCACACTAACGTGCAGTAGCATGAAATAGTTTCTCCCTCTAGTGGAAATGATTAGAACATAGTGTTAAGTTTTTCTGAAAAAGTGAATCTCTCTCCTACAAAATAATTCATGTCCCCTAAACAGAAATATGGAACCAAAAAAATTAGAAAGCAAAATTGCTTGATATTCTATTACTTAGGTAAGACTAATGATAAGGCTTTGGAGAAATATTTCCTGTCATCTGCTCTCCTTCCTCCCTTCTATATACTGGTTAAGTTGCTTTTTCTGGAACAAAGCTCCCATCATATTGTATATCAAATTTTATGTTCAATCATTTTTCATATAATCAGGGGATTCATAACCTGGATTTTTTTTTTACAAAATATTTCACTGAGTGGGGTTACTGGTTAACCATTCCTTTGATTACACATTTAAATCCTTTGCAACTTTTCAGTATTATAAGACAAAATAACCATTTTTATACACAAAGACCTTTTCCATAGTTAGAAAACTGTTCTTGCAACAAATCCATAAAAATGAGGTTGAGATCAAAGCACATGGATGTTTTTCAGGTTTTGAGGTACCTATCTCTAAACTGCTTTCTAAAAGATTCCTAAGATTTTATACAGCCATCAGTAATGTATCACTTGGTATATAATCACTACAATAACTTCTGGCTTACTTCCTCACTTAGAATGCAAGTTATTTGAAGAAAGAGGGGTGTATTTTATTAAGTGTCTATCCCCAGCACCTGCACCTAGCACAAAGCACACAGCCAAAATATAATTGCTGAATAAGGAAAATCCCTACCAATGCAAGATGTATATAGTATAAAAGATGTGTGCTTTTTCTATAACTGAATAAGTGAAAACTTGGCATCTGCCTTAAACGTGCATTTCTTTGCTTACAACTAGTAATTAAATTTCTCTTTTAAATTATATTTTAAAAATTCTGAGGCAAAATCCTGGCCCTACACATTAGCTCTATAATCTTGGACACGTTTCATAATGCTAGACCTCAACTTTCTCATCTATAAAGTGGAGATAAGCTCCCACATCACAGAGCTCTTGTGAGGATTACATGAGCTAAAGCATGTAATAAAACATGAGCCAAAGCATGTAATAAAACTTACAAGCACTTTTTAACAAGGGTGCTTGGTACATAGAATATGTTCAATTAATGTTGAGTGAATCAACATGTGAATGCAAACAGTAGTTGCAGACTTAAAATGTAATAGTTGCACCCCACACCCACATCCAGCACCCTAGAGATGACCAATTCTTTAAGCAGGTTTGCAGGTTTGCATATTGAGAAGTACATAGAACAAAAGTGTCAATGTGACAACTAAAAAAGAGAATACTTACATAACCCATAACCACCACTCAAATCTGCAAGTACTTGTCAGCATCTTAAAGATCCTGCATATCCCTCCCTCATCTCAGGCTCCTTTCCCCAGTTATAAACACCATTCTCATTTCTTGACAACCATTTCCTTTAATCCAGTTGCATCTTATATGGGGCTTCCCTGATAACTCAGTTGGTAAAGATTTCTCCTGAAATGCAGGAAACCCAGGTTCAATTCCTGGGTCAAGAAGATCTGCTGGAGAAGGGATAGGCTACCCACTCCAGTATTCTTGGGCTTCCCTTATGGCTCAGCTGGTAAAGAATCTGCCTGCAATGCTGGAGACCTGGATTCGATCCCTGGGTTGGGAAGATCCCCTGGAGAAGGGAAAGGCTACCCGCCACTCCAGTATTTTGACCTAGAGAATTCCATGGATTATCCATGGGGTCTCAAAGAGTTGTACATAACTCAACAACTTTCACTTTCAACTTTATGCAGAGGATCACAGTGTATGCTGTCTTTTCTATTTTATTTCTTTCACTCAACATTGTTTTAAAAAATTCATCCGGATTGCTATCTGTAGTTCTATTAGGTTGGTGCAAAAGTAATTGCAGTTTTCTGCATTGTTAAAATCTGCTATTTGATATTGGAATACCTTCTAAATAAATGTGGTTATATCAATATATCATTTTAATGTGCATTCTCACTTTATTTTTTTTGCTAATGATTACTTGCTGTTTATTTAATAGTTATTTTATTATTATTTTTTTTTAAATTTTCTTTACTTTATTGTGTTGGTTTTGCCATACATTAACATGAAACCGCCATGGGTATACATATGCTCCCCCTCCAGAACCCCCCTCCCTCCTCCCTCCCCCTGGGACATCCCGGTGCACCAGCCCTGAGCATCAGCCCTGGGCTGGTGATTGATTTCACATATGATAATTAACATGTTTCAATGCCATTCTCCCATATCATCCCACCCCTGCCCTCTTCCACAGAGTCCACGAGTCTGTTCTATACATCTGCTGGAAATGATAACTGGCAACATTAACAACACATTTGGCCCAGGAACTGCTAATGAATGTACAGTGCAGTGGTGGTTCAACAAGTTGACAAAGGAGACAAGAGCCTTAAATATGAGGAGTACAGTGGTTGGCCATCAGAAGTTGACGATAATTGATAGCATCATCAAAGTTGATCCTCTTACAACTACATGAGAAGTTGCTGAACAACTAACTCCACATTGACCATTCTATGGTCATTCGGCATTTGAAACAAATTGGAAAGATGAAAAAGATCGATAAGTAGGTGCCTCGACTCTTTGCGACCCCATGGCCTATAGAGTCCATGGAATTCTCCAGGCCAGAATACTGGAGTGGGTAGCCTTTCCCTTCTCCAGAGGATCTTCCCAACCCAGGGACTGAACCCAGGTCTCCTGCATGACAGGAGGTTTACCAGATGAGCCACAAAGGAAGCCTGGGTGCCTCGTAAGTTGACCACACATTTTTAAAAAATCATCGTTTTAAAGTGCTGTATTCTTTTATTTCACAACAATGAACCATTTCTCAATCATATTGTGATGTGTGACAAAAAGTGGATTGTATACAACCAGTGACAGCCACCTCAGGGGCTGGTCCAAGAAGCAGCTCCAAAGCACTTCCCAAAGCCAAATTCTCACCAAGAAATGGTCACAGTCACTGGTGGTCTGCTGCCTGTCTGACTCGTGACAGCTCTCTGAATCCTGGGGAAGCCACTACACCTGAGAAGTACACTCAGTAAATCAACGAGATACTCTGAAAATCCCAACACCTGCAGCTGGCACTGGGCTGCAACGACAACGTCCGACCTGACGTCACAAAACCAAGGCTTCAAAAGTTGAAAGAACTGGGCTACAAAGTTTTGCCTCATCCACCATATTCACGTGACCTCTTGCCAACTGACTGCCACTTCCTCAAACATCTTGAAAGCTTTTTGCAGGGAAAACACTTCCACAACCAGCAGGATGCAGGAAATGCTATTCAAGAGTTTGTTGAATCCTGAAGCATATATTTTTATGCTATAGGAATAAGAAAACTTATTTCTTGTTGGTAAATAAGTGTTGACTGTAATGGTTCCTATTTTGATTAATAAAGATGTGCTTGAGCCTCGTTATGATTCACTGTCTGAAACCATAATTATGTTTGCACCAACCTAATAGGTCATTCAATTTTATTCCTTGAAAGCTTTCCCACTGTACGAATATACATACTTTATTTAATGTTTGGGTTTTTTCTGTTTGTCCTACGGCATGCACACCAATCCTGTTGTACCGGTTATTCTGGTGCATTTACCCAGGTGGGATGAGGGCTGCTGGGTCACCGGGTATTTATATACCTTCAGCTGCTGGAGAGTGCTAAAGGCTGTTCAAAGTTGTATTGATTTATACTTCAGTACAAGCCGGGTAGAAGATTCTCATAGTACTCCAGGTCTGTAATACCTGATACTATTACACTCTGTCAATCTCACTGGCATGTAGTTTTCTGGTCTTGATTTGTTTTTCTCTTATTACTTCATGAAGTTGGGCACTTTTCCATGTTTACTGGCTATCTGGATATCCTTCTTTATGAAGTTTAAGAAAACTAGCCTTATTTTTAGTTTTCCATTTCCAAACACTATACTTACATGACTATTTCTGACTAAATTTGAGGCAGTATTTGTTAACTTTCTAATTTTCTAGGTATGGATTTAGTTCCTTTACACTCTTTCCTATATCCACACTGCTTAGTAAATTTATGTTATTATTAGTTTTTCTACCAGTCATAATCTCTTCCACATGTAGTGATATACTTGAAAATCTATATTGCTGGTCAACTATAAACTCTTTCCACATCCCGCTTTGTAAAATGAGGACGTTCTTGTCTTTTCTCCTTTTTTCTACCTTCTGTCTACCTTCCAAACCTAGCTTTTATATTGTCAAAGTTGAAATTTATATTCTGTTCTATGTGTAGTTAAGTTTTCTGTTATTTGAGAGTCAGTATGCAGCAATGTTTAAGAGAAGAGACAGAAAGCCTGAAGTCAAAACCCCAATCCAACCATAAATCAGGGACAAGCTGGTCAAGGTCCTTCTCTGGCTTAGCTTCCTTTTCTGAAAAGCAGGAATGATACTAGCACCAACCTCATAAGGTTATTCAGAACATTAAATGAGTTATAGGCATTAAATGAGTTATTCAGAGTATTAAATGAGTTGTATGTTAAAAACACTTAGAATATAATACATACTAAGTATATACCAGGACACGATACATTTCAGTACATACTAAGTGAATACTAATACTTACTAAGTATAGTTCAGGTTAGTTATTTGTTATTACATGCAAGTTGACAATAAACGCTACAAACCAAGACAGTATTTCTATTTTTAATATTGCCCTCTGCAGACATATACTGTGTCTCTATGTATAGATTATACCTCTTATACTGTTTCTGTGTCATTACCCTTGTATAGCATGACCACATACCCTCAGGTGCCTTGAGTTGTTCCAGTTTATACCTGTTGTCCTGATGTTACAGAAGTATAGTGACTCCTTACATTATTAATGTTCTGGTTTGGACAACAAATTAGACAGGCGGTCACTGCCTCTGTGTGTCACTGAAAAGGGGGACACCTGTACTGTCAGTTTAAGTGAATTCTTCTCTTGCTCACCAGTAGTAGTTTAAAATCTACCACAGTTTAGGGAATTCACTGGCTATTCACTATAGGAACTCACACTTCCACTTCCAAGGACATGAGTTCAATCCCTGGTCGGGGAACTAAGATCCTGCAAGCTGAGGTGCAACCCCCTCCCCCGCTCAAAAAGAAAATCTACCATAATTTAGTTCACTTCATGTTTATGTCAGTGTAGCCTTTTTTCCTCTGGAGTTCAATTTCCTCCTCCTCTTCCTCTCCCTCTTCCCTTTCAACAGTACCTAATGAACAGTAAGTACCATACGCCTCAATGTGTTTCTAAGCTGTCAATCACACAACCAATGGAAGGCTCTCAAATCTGTATTAGCTGACTCTGCACTGAATCCACTGTTTCCCAAATCCCCTATTATTTCCCTTCTTAGTTTATTCCCTCATTTGGCTGGATTATTTCTACAAATAACTTGTGTAGCACAGGGGGTAAGCTTTTCAAATTTCTTTATGTACAAAATATCTTATTCAGCCTCCACTTATGACTGATAGTCTGGCTGGATACAAAACCCTAGGGTGAAAATTATTTGCCTGAAAAACTCTGGAGGTATCTTAACTAATGCTTTCCAGAATCCATGGTGCTGATGACAACAATGATAAAGTCAGATTTTATTTTTTTTAGGTGACCAGTATTTTTTTCTCTGGAATGAATGTATCTTTTCAGTATTTAAAAATTTCATGGTAAAGAGTATCTAGGTAGAGGCTATTTTTGTTTATCTTGCTTAAAACTTGAGTAGCTATTTTCAGTTTGAGGCCTGAAGCTTACTTTCAGCTATGGGGAATTTTCTTGCCCTTTGACAGCTTCCCTCCTTTCTCTGGATCTAGAATTTCTAATAGGAACATGCTGGACCTCCTCGATGCAGCCTCCCCTAGTATATCACTTCTACCACATTTTCCTTTTTTTCTTTTTTATATACTGAGAAATTTCTTTAATTCCAACTGAACTTATTTCAGCAACCACATTTTCATTTCCAAGAGATTTCTCTGCTTCTGACATTCCCTTTTTAATTAATACCCTATTATTATTTTAAAGTTTCCAGCTCCCTTTAAGCCTCTTTAAGGATACGAATTAGGGTTTTTTCTTAAGTTACTTTGTTTCCTAAATTTTCCCTGGCCCTACTAGGATTTGGTTTTACTCTTTCCCCATCTCTCTTGTTGTAAGCTTTACTCAACTACCAGGCATATGATGGTTATTTTCTATTTAAGAATGAGAGCAAAAAGCTCCCTGGAAGTCAGTGACTGACTGGCTTTTCTAATGCAGGAAAAAGTGGGTAGTGACCATAAAAGGACACCCCCAGGTACTCTTTTCTCGGGTGTAAAAACTCATAATAGCTGCCCTAGTTGTCTCCAGTTTCATTTTTTCAAATGAAATTACCTCATTTCAGGAGAGCGAGGGTGGAGCTAGGAGTCAACTCTTTCAAGCACAAACTCAGTGAGCTCCCCCTATTTCACCCCCCTGCTTAACTAGCTTCACTCCCTCTCCCACGTCCACATCTGAGTAGGAAGCTATTTCTGCAGGGGATCAGACCCCCCTCAGCTGCAGGCGGTCCCTGGGCATACTGTAGGTGATGGCTCGTTCTACCGCTTCAGTTTCACACTCTTCCACTTGTCTCCTGTATTTCAAAGATATTCTGAAATCTCTTGATTGTTGTGAGTTTAAATATTTAAACACTTTGATACCATCATTTTAGTGTCTTGTTAAAACAAAGAAGAGCTGAAAGGGTTCTCAAAGCATCCTGACTCTATTCTGTAGTCACAGTTTATAAAACTTCTTGGTCTTCCCCAATGTCTACAACTGCTTTTAGAAATATCAATACAATATCCTGAACTACTGGTGAAGGAAACGAATCCACACATCTAAAATGACAGCAAATGCAGGTTAGGTGTCCTAGGGTCCTGTCTTACTCTGCAACTTACTAATAAACCACTTATGTGCTACAAATTGAAGGTGCTCATTTGTAAGATGAAAAGGGGGTAATTCTACATGAACTACAGATTCCTCTTACTCTAATATTTCATAATATTTCATAATTTTCTAAGTACTTATCTTAAAACTTCTCTATATTATCACTAATTTTAACTAAAACATTAAAATCTAACTTTCTCTTTTAAAAATCAAACAGTAATTTTCATTGTCCTTTAATAATGAGGTAGTTTGAAATTTATCAAGATTTCATACTAAAAGAAAATCATACTAAGGAATTTAAAAAAAATTAAACACAGATTTTTGTCGCACAATAACAAGATGCCCTCAAATCGTGTTTCCCTTATTTACTACAAATTATCAGCTCTGCATTTAAGTTGAAATAAAATTAATATATTATTTTGAAGAGTAAAAATTTCTTAATGAAGATCAATTTTTCTTTTCTGTCCATATAAACAGAAGTATGGAATGACATTAGATGTCAGGTTTATTAGGCAATATAATGGAGCTTCTTGCTGTTTTATTTTTAGGAAAGGCGAATATCAATATCGAAATACTTTTTCAACTTTTCATTAAAAATAAGGTCATTCACCCCTCCTATAAAAAGAATTGTCAATTTTCTCATCTGTAAAACAAGGGCACCAATTCAGCTGACTACATTCATTCAGAACTCAATTCCTTCAAGTTTATCTTAAAGATTCTCCCTATATCTAATATTAAGGTTCTAAAGAAAGGCAAATATGTAACTAGTGACATGTTTTGATTGTTTATTTCTTACACCATTCACCTTGGTCTAAGTTCAAGGGGATACAACACAGACAGAAGAGGAAAACARAAAGCTCCCACAGAAGCTGTCAAGTATTGCAGTCAGATACAACTAATCTGTTTGAAAAATAATCTTCTCTATATCTTTAAAATGTTAACTTTATACCTGCAATGCTTCCTGTTTCAAACTGATTTTCTCTGGCTCTTCCTGAACACTTTCTGAGGAATCATCGACCTCTTCAGTTTCTGAGGAGGAAGGACTCTCTACGGTCACAGTCACAGGAAAATCTGATTGCTTGAAATAAAAAGACAAAACTGTATAAAAGATAACATGAACAAGATACCAAATATGCAAATATTAAAGGACATTTAACACAAGCAATCTGAGGTATCAAGTCATTATTTGTTAATGTCTCCCACTGCTTCTTAGTCTAAAACAAGCAATGACAAAGTAAAATTACAGTAACTTATTTTTGCTATGTTACTGTACAGACCTCTGAATTAGTTAGGATTAGTATTTGGAATTGTATTATTAAGTTTCTTTCATAGAAGACAAGTAAGGAGCCAGGGTAAACATTGTTTCTCAGATCACCTTTATACTACAAACTAGAAATTTATTCTTCACCATCAGACACAAATAGTCTGGAAGAAAATGTAGTTTTTAGGAGGACAATTCATCAGTAGGGGGACTGGTAAAGAATCAGTAATTAGAAAGTCAACATATCTAAACTGTGAATAATAAACAGAATCTTTTGAAAAATTAGTCACATATACATACACAATTAAAACTGACCTATCAAAAATTTTATTTTCTTATCATCCTTAAGCCAAAACTAGTATAATTATAATTCAGTTCTCCAGTTGAGCTTCACTGCCACTGGAATGCTGTTCAATAAGACACTTCCATTTAAAAACCAACCTGGTCACAACCCCATAAAAGTCTATAGGTCAAAAGGATGTGTGTTAGTTTTATATAACTGTGCAGAAGACAAGTCACTAGGATATCATTCTGACAGGCCCTGGAGGAGAGGAAACTCCCAATGGTAGAATGAGGCATGCACCCCTCTACCAGGCATCCAGGGGCAGGACTGACACCCAAGGTGCTCGTCTGTTAATCTCAGCAGAGCAACTACGCAGTCTCCTAAGACCACTGGCAGGATCAGCTTGCTCCAAGGCCATGAGGCTGTAAAAGAAGGCAAGTGTGCAGCCTTGGTGAGGAAGAAGGAAAGCTCAGAGAGCAGAGGCTTGGGATATGTTGCTTCGTATTGTCTTGAAGATCAGGAAATTGTACAGACAGCCCCCAAACAACATTTTCTGAAAACACATGAACACTCTTGGGTATGACAGCTCCATGTAAGGGGTCAGAAATGGCAATCAAGTTAGTCTTACTGGGTAACCGCTGACTTGCGGACTAGAGAACCCACTTCCTTGTTTACAGACTTAACCACAAGGCCCCCAGTGTGCCATATCCATACAACTACACAGAGGCAATGGGAGAATGACGAGACAGGTTTTAAATGAATTTATTTCAGAGAGGGAACTGGTTTTTGTAGGGCTCTGTTCAGTTTAAAAAGCAAAAAGTATGATCTTCCACCCTTCCCAATTCAACCCCCTGTATACAATAAATAAAATAACCACATACCTGCAACTGATTACACACATCACGAGCTTTGATTAACGGAAAACCCCTAAAAAGATATTAACAAAACGAAGTTATATCTTGATGTACACACATCACCAGTTAAACCCATTTAATGTAAGTTCTTAGAATCATGTACAATATCCACATAGAATTGTATACAAAGATAAGTCAGCTCAAAACAAAGACCTGGAAGGCTCTGCTATGAAAAAAAGTGAACAGAATTTAGCAGACCCACTTTGTGACAACTCTCTGAACTGCTGAGAGGCACCTTTGGTTCCTACGTTCAGGGTGGTTGAGATTTTAGTTTACCTTCTTAACTGGTGATATGAATCGTTCTCTAATTACATCTCCTTGTGATGAGAATGGACCTGAGATTAATAAGTGTCTCAAGAAGACGATATGAAAACACAAGGCTCTTAAACTAAAGTGCAAAGACTGGGAATTCAATATTATAGTTTATGTTTTAAGAATCTATAGTACCATTTGCAAAAAAGTAGTCAGTTGTTCAATGGGGCTTATAAATATCAACTAAATGTGAGCAATTGAACAGGTATTTTACACAGTAATTACTTCAAGTACTATTTAAAATCAATTCTCTTTGTTTTCTTAGGCAATTGTTAACACCGAATTTCATCAATGTGCTCAGATGCTCAGTTGTGTCTGACTCACTGTGATCCTATGGACTCTAGCCCACCAATTTCCTCTGTCCATGGGATTTTTCAGGCAAGAATACTAGAGAGGGTTGCCATTTTCTCCTCCAGGGGATCTTCCCAACCCAGGGACCAAACCCATGTTTCCTGGTTCTCCTGCATTGCCAGGTGGATTCTTTACCACTAGCGCCATTCTAATAAGTCTTAAAAATAACCTAGAGCAATTTATTTCATCTAGCAAGCCTAGAGCTATAGTTGAAAGATTTTACTCACAGCTCTATGACATAATTACTATGAACTTATCCCCTGGATAAGTAATCAGCTAAAGTCAGTTAAGTCTAGTTTGACAAACTAAATCTGATTTAGTGAATTAAGTTGGTTGATTTAGATATTTCTCATCCATTCTGCATTAAACTATTCCTATGCCTAAATTGTCTTTTTTCCCATTCCTACAGATCCAAATTTCTACTTCTGTGCTGTAAGGCTTGGCTCAACTATATCTGCCTTTACTGAAACTTTTCTCATCTGCATGATCGCAGAGAATTTTAGCCTCCTCAGGACTCCCATGGGGATACCTCTGTTGTGACACTTGAGAAACAACTTCAAACTCCCAATTACTTTTTGTTTTTCTTTCTTAGAGGACTCATTAGGCAGAAGCCATGTGTGAGTTATCTTTCCTCCTCTATAGAAACCACCATAGACCTCCCACATAATAGAAGCTCCAAAGTAAAGAATTCTAGATGACTAAAAGACAGGGAATGAAAACACTCTACCTGTTCCTTTTTGCACGTTCTGCAGCACGCCATGGCAGGAAACCAGACACACCAGGCGGCAGAGGGTCAGGAGCATAAGAATCTTTACCAGTGGAGTGTTTCTTTCCATTACTTACAGGTTTCTTTGTGGCCAATCCTATGTTTGAGAAATCATGAAAACAAGCAATCAAATGCACTAAAAGCCTACAGAGCAACTATCACATGCGTAAACACTGAAAGGAATAAAACAGGCACTTCACAATGATGTCAAGGCCATTAAAAACAGGATCATTGTGTAAAAATGTTTTACACAGGCCGGCAATTTTGAAAAATGTAAGTCCACTAAAGTAACAAGTTATTTTAACTAAAACAAAAGTACTGAGGTGTGCAGAACATGCAAAATAAATTTTAGAAAAATCCCAAAGAATGATACATTTTATGTATCATGCAGAGATACTCGATCTGAATCTTAGAATACCTTTGGCATTTCTGAATCCCAAGAATAGAGAAATATAAATACACCCATGACTTCTGCCAAATAGAATCTTCGGGATGAGACCAAAATTTCATTTTAAGATTAATTTGTCTATGTAAAAACAAATAAAAGTTATGACTATATAGATGAGTCAATGTTACCCTCCTATAAGTCTGTTGACCTTCACTGTTCATTTCATTTCATACAGAAAACACAAAAAAAACACACACAAAAAGTGAAACCCACTGGATGAGAGAGTGAAATGCAGAAACTTACCCTACACTTCATTACTAAAGAGTTAAGTATTTTTATAAGAAATATTTGGTAGCAAAAATGAGACTTACAAGCTAATGTTTTCTTTAGAACAAACCATATATTAAAATTCACATTTAAATATTTAATTTGAGCATTACTGAAAACAAACATCATAAGTTAAAATGATTGTATTTATTCTTCATCAAGCCTACTGTACTTTAGCAACATTAGGATGGTGTGTAAAATAGAGTGTATATGGTGATACAGGACAAATGTTTCATTTAGTGTAGCTTACTGATAACCACCACATGATCCTGTGTGATTTCTTTGGATAAATTTACACACCTCAAAATACAGAGGGGCTCAGTTCATTTTGTGCTATTTTGTTTTGTAACTTAACTACATTAAAAAAAAAAGTCTGTATGCACATGGTTTGTAATGCGTACACCTTTACTTGCAGAAAGTAATGCAAATATATTTGTAATTAAAATTTTAAAAATTACATTTGTCTCGTTAGGAAATAAAAACATTTCTGATAAAAATTTCCATCTTTTTAAGGCATACATAATTACATTGTAGGTGTGACACAATTCACACAGCTATTTAACTCCTGTACTCACCTGGATCTACCTAAATAGCCAGACACTGATTTGGCTTATCTCTATGTCTCCAAATAACTGAAGAAAATACAAAAGAAAACAAAAGCCCAAGAAATTACTCTTAAAATAGCTCAGTGAGCTTGCAAATGTCAGTAACATTTCCACTTTGTTTAATCATGCTAAATTAATTTGCTTTATTCTCATTCTATGATGCCCTATTGTCTACCACAACATACTAATATATAGAATTTCTAACATGTTTTATATATACATGTTTTATTTACCTATATTTCTATTTCTAATATTATAGCAAGTCAACTTAGCTATTTTAAGAATGCTTTATACTTGATATAAACTTTTAATAATAGTATATAATTAGTGTGATATAAAAGTCTTAATTTCTTTTTATATACCATTTGATTGATTATTAAACTATCACTGTCTTAAAGTAACAACTGGCAGACAAATCATAAGCTATTTTTGATTTAATAAACACTCTGGACAACTTCTACTTAATACATTATTCTCTAAGCAAGCTGCTTAATGGGGAATCAAAATTATACATCTTTTAGTAGGAAAAAAAGCTGTATTTCTGAAGATGCTTATAATAGCTTATTTTAGGTTATTTCCAATTTTTCACAAATTTCAACTGCAAAATACTAGAAGTAATCATCAACCAGAAAATACTGCCAAAATAACAAACTTTTTATGAAATTTAAACACAGAAGTTGGTTAATATTAACATCTCTTTAAATTCATTTATAATTTCTATATTCTATAAATTCTTATAATACATATCTAGGCAATTATAGACCTATTAATAATATCTATGTGGTTAATACTGGCTGTTTTAATTTCAGCACACTGGAAAACATAAGGGCTATAAGTTCTAGTAGCATTAAAAAAAAGTTACCAATTCTAATAGTAGCTTTTCCTTTTCGACTACTTCCCAAAATTATGGTTCTCTTTTTCTGTCTAGCAGCTTTGGATGGTTCCTTCACTGGTTCCTTCACCGATGGAGAAGTTATCCATTGGTACTGAGAAGAAATAATAAATATGCCATTTAAGTTACAGGTGATTTATGAAGGGTTGATTTTAACTGGAAATTAAAATATTTTAAGTTAATAAAAGGTTTCTGACAGCATTTCTGGGAACCTGAATTAAAGAATTATACAATATCTTCAAAAACAGAAAAGCCATTTGATTTGACTAAAAACTTAGTTTAAGATGGCAGAAAGTATCCTTATAATTTTTTTTAAGGAAGACATTAAAGTGAAATTCTTTCTAGGAAACTAAAACATGTTATACCTCTGACTTGGCACTTCTTATATTCTGGAGAACTTTTTTGATAATGGCTTTCATCACAGAATGATCTAAAGTAAAATAAATTGAAATAAGAGTATTTATTTCCCAATGAGTGGCTATTTCCATTTAAAAACAAAAGCCAACCAATTACTGCTTTTCCCACAAAATTAAATATGAAATCTACATTATATAATATATATGTATTTCTCCCTTTGTATATTCTAATTTCTTCCTAAAAATCCTAAGATGCCATCTTGCAGACTGACCTCAGTGGATACTACCTGGGTAGCAGCAAAGGTCAAGTTTAAACACTTTGCATTTAAAGTGGCATTGGGTACCTTTGGATAGAAAGCAGAGTCTGAGAACTGTCCGGACACTCAGATACATCAAAGTTATCTAAAATATCAAACCAAAGTCTCGATATTCCCTCAAAAGCTGCTCCTCCCATCAGCCCCGTTCTAACTGGTACCACCCAGTTGCACACATAATCATCAAGGACTTGACTCTCTGTTAATACTTCCTTCATACCCCACCTCTAATCCACCTGCAAGTCTTGTTAGCTACATGCTCAAAATACAACCTGAATTCAATCACTTTTCACTTGCTCCAAACTTCCAAGCTAAGCTAAGCCATAAACATCTGTCATTTGGATCAGTGACCCTATTCGCTATGTCAGGGTCATCTTATTGAGACATTATTTAGATCATGCCTTTTTCCAGTTCAAAACCCTCTACTCATTTAGAATAATCCCTGTCTTTACTCTGGCCTTCAAGACTTTACAAGATCAGGCCCTGGCTAGCTCCTTGACCTCATGGCATACCACATCTTCCTCACTCAGTGCTCTGGCTATGTTGGCCTCCTTGCCTTTCCTTAAATATCCCACCCACCTACATGCTTGCATCCTCACTGTCCCTTGTCCTGGAATGTGCTTTCCCCAGATCCTCCATGGCTTGCTCCTCTCTTCAATCAGGTCTCCACTCAAACATTACTTCTCTGGTAAAGTTGTCCCCTACAAAGCATATCCAATGTAGACCTACCTGCCCCCCTTACTCCCTTTACATTAAGATATTTTTTTTTTACTTCCTACCATCTAAAACTATATTCCTCATTGGTTTACACATTTCTACCTGAACTCCTTCAGTAGAATGTAAGCTCCATGAGGGCAAGACTTTGTCTGTCTGGTTCAGTGCTTTATCTCTGGTTTAGTGCCGAAACCCATATCTGGTACATAAAAGGTATTAAAAAATTTTACTTGTTAAACTGACAAATGAATAAAGCACTCGTTCCAAGAATTGCACAAGAAGAACATAAGGCACTTGGCAGAAGCAAGATTATCTAGGTTCATCTTCAGAGTAGAGGCAAGAATGATTTACAAGTATAATTCACTTTAATTAGTAAATTATCTGCTAAAAACATAAGGGAAATGCAACATTAGGGAAGTGCAGCTGACCCTGAACAACACAGGTCTGAAC
>SRVM01010880.1:0-17631 GCA_007570785.1 Antilocapra americana | reverse complement strand
ATCACAGGCAATTTATCTGTGACATCACACTCACTATGTCTATGACGATATATCCCCTAATGAGACATCAGGAGCCCTGTGGGGATGACAGCACAACCACTCTGTCTGACATCACACACACTCTATCTGACATGATCTCCACTGTATTCTTTCATCAAAACCTCTATACGTATGACATCACACCCTCTATGTGTATGATGTCATACGTACTCTATATGCCATCACATCCCCTCTTTATGACATCACACCCCAGTGTTTCAAACATCAAATCAGGTGTGTTCATGATATCACACTCACTCTTAGGACTCCATGTCCATGGTATGACATCACACCCTCTGCAATCATGACATCACACCCACTCTATAGGATGTCTCATCCGCTTTATGACATCACATCCAAGCTGCGTGTGAAATCACAGGCAATTTGTCTAACAACCCAGAGGAAAGGGATGGGGAGTGAGGTTCAAGAAGAAGGGGACATAGGCTTGCCTATGGCTGATTCATGCTGGTGTTTGGCAGAAACCAACAGGATTTCATAAAGCAATTACCTTTCAATTAAAAATAAAAAAATTTAATTATTTTTTAAAAAATGAAGTAGATTTATATTTATTTCATAGAAGAGCTTAAAAGTATATGGTTGAATGAAAAAATAGAGCAAGATACCACAGACTGTGGGTAAAGAGGATTTGGTTTTCCACTCTTTTTCATATTTTTGCATGATTTATAGTAAGCATGTTTTGTTTATGTAAATAAGAATAAGAGGAATCTTACTTCATCTGTATCCTTTGATCCAAGAAACCATAGCAGTATTCGTACTACTCTCATATATTCAGTAGATTTCCTGCGCTGCACTCTCCCAAGTCAAGGATGAGTTGGTGACACTCCAGGCTGGAGGTCCAGGAGAATAAAGCTGAGGTGATGCTGAACTAGCACAAGAGAACAATGTTCCTCCTCAGCTCTCAGCTCAGTGTCTTAGCTACTAGCAAGAGTCATTTACTGAATTTCCTCCTTTGCTTTGGGCTTAGTGAAGTCCTTCTGGCTGTAGAAGTACCTACCACAGTACCCACCAGCCAACAATGAGGCATCCATCTTCTGTTTCTTGGTAAACTCCTTCCTGTTATAGGGAAAAAACAGCGCCAGGTCACTCCCTCCCCCCTCCCCTTCTCCAAAATCTGCACTCTTGTTTAGCTGAAATATTTAGGATAAAAAAACTTAAAAAATGTTTTAGCAGTGTAAACATATTTGCATGAAGAGTATACATTAAACTTTGCATCAAACATCATTTTTTCCTGGAAAAAGTTCTTTAAAAAATTAAAAAGAAAACTATCATCATTTATAACAAAGTCATTATTCTCCTATGGTTGGTTTGTAGAATTGGCAGGCAGAACTTAGGAAAAATGGACCTAGAGATTATCATACTAAGCGAAGTAAGTCAGAGAAAGATAAACATCATATGATATTACTTCTATGTGGAATCCAAAATATAATGCAAGTGAACTTACTTACAAAATGGAAACAGACTCACAGACATAGGAAAAAAACTTACAGTTATCAAAGAGAAAAGGGGGGAAATAAATTAGGAGTTTAAGATTAGCAGATACAAACTACTGTATATAAAATAGATAAACAACAAGGACCTATTGTATAGCACAGGAAGCTATGCTACTTGATATCTTATAATAAACTCTAATGGAAAAGAATCTGAAAAATAATATACGTATATTTATAACTTTATCACTTTGCTGTGCATCAGAAACTAAAACAACATTGTAAATCAAATATACATCCATTTTAAAAGAAAGAAACAACAATGGCAATAACATTAGTAGGTACCATTTCATGTGTACTTACCATGTGCCAAGAACTAGGCCATGTGCTTTATAGATGGCATCTTATTGCCTAGAACAGCTATTTGAAGTTGAGATTACTTGTTCCATTCTTTAAATAAAGAAATGGAGACTCAGAGTAAATCACTTTCTTGGGATGTACAATTAGAAGTGGGAAGTCCTAAAGGCAGGTCTGATTGCACAGTTTTTGTTTTTAAGCGGAGAGCTCACCTCATCCTTCAGTTCGTGTCTCTGGAAGGCTCCCTCTGCGTCGCACCATTACTGCTGCTGTGCGGGGGGAGTGAGGAGGGAGAGGAGAGGAGGCTGGCAAGCTTAGACTGTGGCAGCAGAGGGAAACGTCATGACCACCAGGTGAGATCGCCATGTGAGGGTCCTTGGCTCAGGGCAGGAAAGAATTCTAGAGCCAAAGTAAAGGGAAAGCAAGCTTATTTAGAGATGCACATTCTATAGGCAGAATGTGGATGTCTCAGGAAGTGAGAGCCCCCCAGGATATGGGGCCCTGTCCTGGGCAGCTTCTTATGGGCTAATTTCATAGGCTAATGAGTGAGAGGAATAGTCTTGCTATTCTGGGTACCATGGGGATTTCTCTAGAATTGGGCCATTGCACAGTGTGTGGCCTTTTGTGGTCCTCCTGGGAACTGTCAGGTGTAAGGGGAGTGATTTTTAGTATTACAAGGAATGTATAATCAGCTATAGGTCAATAACTGGACTATTCTCAAAGTTACCTTGGTTGCGGCTGGTTCCAGCTGGTCTTCATCACATCCCAACAGCTGTACGCCTTCTTCATCATCTAGTATTTGTGTCCTGCCCTTTCCCTCCCATCTCAAGACCTTCATGAGTCCCTTGTTGTTACAGAAAGTGAATATAAATATAACTCAAACCTTCTTCCACTCCCTACAATGTTCAGTTGTGGATGGGGCAATGAATTTTCATATGAGACTGGAAAATTATCACCATGAGGGCATCCTGAAGACAGATGCATTTCCCAGTTGAGTCTTAGAACTTCCAGGTTAGGTTCCTTGGCTGTCCTGGATGCTTGTGATTCCCTTATTATGTGGTTAAGTGATGGGCTTATGTTTCCAGAGCTAATGATTCAAAAGCTTTCTGTGATGTTAAACTCAGACATGTGAAGAAACAACAGGCAATTAGAAGCAATCAAATCATTCCAAAATTAAGATTCTATTTCTTCATTTGCTAAACGCTTCTTCAAAGAAATCAGTAATTATTTAAAGCCATGAATATGATATCCAGAAAATTAGAACAGTAATCAGTTTTAAAGTGTACCCATGCTTCCCAGCATGCTTAGAATGTTTAGGACTGAGCCATTTTTCACAGTTTTATTCTGTTGCATTTTTTTTAGACCTGTGCCTTTCAACACTTTTTGAGTAATACTTCTCTTTCCGTTTTGATAGATGAATGGCCATGTAACTCTGTGAATGCCAGAAAAATGTTTATAAGCATCAAAGAATAAACTCACATTGAGCTATTTACATATGTAATCTAGTAAATTGCAGTGGGCAGGCTACTCTTCATTGAGTTTTGGTGTGTAAGATGTTTAAAGATCCCTGACGTCACAGTCAATCAACTAGGGGGATCTTGAGGTTTGTGCGTGTACCATCATCTTCAGCCACTAAGAACCTTCCAAGGGATACAAAACAGGGTTAGAAATAGTCATTTTTCCATCCAAACAACTACTCGGCTTCTTTAAGAGGCATTTTGATTTTGCTCAAGGCTGAATTCAATACCTTTTCATATGAAGCAGAGCATTTTACCATTCAATCCTGTATCCTCTTTCCCCACTCAGTCCATTAGTCAGTCATGTCTTTCTCTTCTCTTCTCTTAGGTGGCTCACATACACCTTTTTCAGTTTCTCTAATTTATCCACGTTTCCCCTGACTGTAGTCTCTACACCTGTTGTCACCTCTGCCTCAAACCTACCACAACCTCTCTCCCCTTTTCCAGCCAGGTCACTCTTTAGGTTTCAACTTGAATGTCAATCACTCCTTTGGAGAGGACTTCCTTATACCTTTTTAAGCATGTCCTCTATTCCTCTCCATTTGGTCCTGTTACTTTAAAAAACTCATATAACGTTACTTCTTTCTTTTAGAGCAATCAAAATTCTAATTGTATATGTAAAAAATATATATTCTTTTGTTATTTCTGACTTTCCAACATGACTGTAAATTTCATGAGAGATTATACCTTTAGGTACACACATATAATATTGCTTTTAAGGCATATAAGAAAACTACATACCAATATTCCTTATGAATAGAGATGGAAGAATCCTTAACAAAATAGCAAATGGGTCTCTGCACCATCTAAAATCAATTATACACCATGATCAAGTGGAGTTTATCCAAAATAAAAGGTCAGTTAAATCTGAAATTAATGTAATGGACAATATTAATGTAGAATGATGGACAGAAGCCATATTATCATGTCAATAAATACAGAAAAAGCATCTGGTTGAATGTAGTATCTATTTATGATAAAAACTCTCAACAGACTTCCTCAACCTGATGAAGGACATCTCTGAAAAACTTACAATTAATATTACACTTGGTGAAAGACTGAATTCTTTCCCTGTAATATCAGGAATAAGAGAAGTATCTTCACTCTCATCATTTCTATTCAAGATTGTATTGGAGATTTTAGCCAGTGTGGCAAGAAATAAAGATACTAGAGGCATAAAGATTGGAAAGAAAGAAATAAAACTGTCTTATTTGTGATGACATAGTCTTGTATGTAGAAGATCCTAAGGAATGTACCAAAAAACCCTATTAGAACAAATGATCTAGGTTAGCAAGGTCTGGTATGCAAGATCAATATACAAAAATCAATTCTATTTCTATAAGCTAACAATGAAGAATCCAAAAATGAAATTAAGGAAACAATTTCATTCATGATAGTATATGAAATACTTAGAAATATATTTGATAAAGAAGTACAGGACTTGTATAGGAAAAACTGCCTGCAATGTGGGAGAACCTGGTTCGATAGTTCTAAAAAGTCTTGTAAGTCTTCATAGAACTGTTCAACTTCAGCTTCTTCAGTGTTAATAGTCGGAGCAAAGACTTGGATTACTGTGATGTTGAATGGTTTGCCTTGGAAATAACCAGAGATCATTCTGTCATTTTTGAGATTGCATCCAAGTCATTTGGTGGCTCAGATGGTAAAGCATCTGACTACAATGTGGGAGACCCAAGTTCGATCCCTGGGTTGGGAAGATTCTCTGGAGAAGGAAATAGCAACCCATTCCAGTACTCTTGCCTGGAAAATCTATGGATGGAGGAGCCAGGAAGGCTGCAGTCCATGGTGTCACAAAGAGTCAGACACTACTGAGCTACTGCCCTGCATTTCAGACTCTCTTGTTGACCATGATGGCTATCCATTTCTTCTAAGGGAATCCTGCCCACAGTAGTAGGTATAATGGACACATGAATTAAATTCACCAATTCCAGTCCATTTTAGGTTTCTGATACCTAGAATGTTGACATTCATTCTTGCCATCTCCTATTTGATCACTTCCAGTTTGCCTTGATTCATGGACCTAACATTCCAGGTTCCTATGCAATACTGCTCTTTACAACATCGGATCTTGCTTCTATCAACAGTCATATCCACAACTGGGTGTTGTTTTTGCTTTGGCTCCATCTCTTCCTTCTTTCTGGAGTTATTTCTCCACTGATCTCCTGCAGCATATTGGGCACCTACTGACCTGAGGAGTTCATCTTTCAGTGTCCTATCTTTTTGCCTTTTTATACTGCTTGTGGGGTTCTCAAGGGAAGAATACTGAAGTGGTTTGCCATTCCCTTCTCCAGTGGGCCACATCCTGTCAGACTGCTCCACCTTGACCCATCCATCTTGGGTGGCCACACAGGGCATGGCTTAGTTTCACTGAGCCAGACAAGGCTGTGGTCCCTGTGACCAGATTGACTAGTTTTCTGTAATTGTGGTTTCAGTCTGTCTTCCCTCTGATGCCCTCTCTCAGCGCCTACTGTCTTACTGGGGTTTCTCCTACCTTGGACGTTTAGTATCTCCTCACCGCCGCCTCTGCTGACCTTGGACGTGGGGTATCTCCTCCCGGCCACCGGTCTTGACCTTGGATGTGGGTATCTTCTCTCAGTCTCTTGCAGCACCACACAGCCACCACTCACCGCTTGCAGTGCCCTGCAGCCAACGCTCACTGCTCCAGCACTGCACATTCGCTTCAGTGCAGGAGATCCCATTCCTGAGATGGGAAGATCCACGGAGAAGGAATAGGCTACCCACTCCAGTGTTCTTTGGCTTCCCTTGTGGCTCAGTCGGGACAGAATCCACTGAATAGCACAACGAACTCTGCTCAGTAATTTGTAGTAACTGTTATGAATGCACCTGAAGATGGTTATTCAGGGGGAAAGCTGGAGGAACAGGCAGCAACCACCTCCTGAGATAAATTCTAGACATGCCCCTTTGGTCAGAATAAACTGGCCCTGAAGGTATGCAGTGGACCAGCGTGTTCGCGTTCCTGTGACCTACGACCATGGCCTACCTGAAAGCCGCATTGAGTGCTCAGACAGAAGCGGGCCTGGCTGGCCCGGGACCGTCCACCACCTGGTAGGTTATGGATGGTTACGGCCTTATCAGAGTCTTGATTCGAGCCTCTTGGAGCTGGCGACCAGAAGGCCTCTTAGGCCAGTCTTTTGTCTCACTGTGGTTTCTTCTTTATCCCTTTATACCTAGTTTAGAAGATTTTTTTCTGCCTGCTTTCAGATCTTTCTCATTAATTCTTGCTCTGAAAATCGTTGTAATTTTGGTGTGCCTGAGGGAGTATGTGAGCTCATGTCCTCCTACTCTGCCGTCTTGGCCATTCTCTATGTCAGTACTTTGGGAACGCTGGGATGACACGCACAGTAATTCACTCTTACTTCAAGTATAGGGCAGAGTTAGTCTCTGAAGTTAAACCATTGTGCGTTCATTCTCTTATTCTCTGTCTCTCTCCACCCCTATGTGTTACATACGAATAACGGTTTGGGAAAATGGTACCAAACAATTTGAATGTAGCCTGATCATCAACATAACCAATCATCTTACATCTATATTATGACTTCCTGGAAATAATGTTCATGTCCCTTGAAGAGGGAGAAAATGACCTTCATTAAACATTAGGAAAAATTGATCTTTTATTTTTTAAAAATTGCACTCAGTTTTTAAAAGGAATGATTAACTTGCTCTTAATGATATGGGAGTGGTAAAAGCTTCTAATTCCACTATCTTGCTCACAGTGGAGAGCCTTCCATTGTTCTGAGCTTAAGTTTCTGGGTTTGAGCCCCAAATCTAGAGAAACTAAAGGCCCTGTTGGACTTTTCAGTATCTGCATTAGTCACCTAGACTAATACCAATCATGTCTGGTGAGGGCTGTAAATACTGTTGGGCTTAAGTACTTTGAAAAATCTGTATTTTTGAAGCCACTTTTGTTTTCTGCTTTTTGTATGCATCAACATTCCAGTCAGCTCATCAGTACTTGGTCCTTTTACATTTGATGTTCAGGCACAAAGAACTGGTTGTTTTCTTTTCATTTGAGTGTGAACATTTCTTTTCTATAAATTTTGTGTACACTCCCAAAGGGAGCTAATGTATATAATGCTAAATTATGGTCATGGAAAATATATTGTAGTTTTTTAAAATCAACTAACCTCACAAAATTCTAATCAATGATAAAGGTGCAGGCTGTATTTTTATTTATTAGCGCACTCAAAATAGTAGACACAGCTGCTTCCACTCCTCTGCTTCTCCGTTTGCATCACCAAACTATCTTTCCTTGAACCTAAGACTTTTTTCCCCTAACCCTGGGAGTTTGATGGCTTCATACAGTTGTCCCTATCCTGCTGCTCTACTCTTGCTAAGTGAGATAACAGAGTGCAAGCATTCTAGGGGGAATAACAAATAATCGTCATTCGGCTATGAGGCACTGTTATGTGAAAAGAGCTATGTTCTATACTAAAACTAATTACACACATCCACCCCACCACCAGGATGAATTCAGAGGACATATAGATAAAATTAATCTAAGACTGGAATAGAGTGGGTAAGCGTTATTAATATATGGAAATATGTTTTACAGACTGCGTCAAAAATACTTTCCTCTTGCAGATTACAAGACTGGCCTAGAGACAAGGTATAAAAAGGATGAGAAACTTCTCCTGAACCTGTCTTCTCAGTCTCAGTTTCCTAAAAACAGAACACTAGTGTTTTCTGCCCTGATGAAAGTGGGTGGTGAAAGGAATGAATGAAACTACTAACTTAAGCCAATTCTAAAGAAAAGAGAATTAATTATAATGATGTGGAAACTGATAGAAATCTCACTTTTATTAACATAGAGAGTGCCAGAATGAAGAGGGGGAAACTGAGAAATAATTATATATATATGTATATATATTTTAGCCTATAAAAAGCAGTTTAAAAAACACAGAAAAAAGACAAATGGCTGTGAGAAGAAATCTATATAAATAAAATTCTTTCTCTTCAATTGGAAATGTTTCTGATGCAAAAAAGTTTTAAATGTATTTGATGATATAGGAAGCTAGTTGTGAGTGTGTAATATCTGTATAGATGCCCTTGTAATCCGTCATTGAATTCCAGGAGGCTTCAACATAGATTAGTACACAATTGAAGTAGCTGGACTCTCTAGCTTAAGTGTTTTGATTAGTTATTAAAATATCATAGCCATTTTTTTTCTTCCACTTATGAGAGAGTAAGATTGTGGAATTATCTTTCCACCATAAACAATGAGAAAAATGGAGGAGATAAAGGAAGAAACTATTTTTTAGACATTAGACAAAAGGCAGAAGTGTTCTTTATCTCTAAGAAAAGAGAAATAAAGGAATTGATCCCTCCCATTGCCTAGGTTTCTCTTCTGGGAGAATTCTTGGACTGTGACACAGGAGTTTGACATCCTCTTGAATTAAGGAGACCGAGATTAGATTTTGGCAACTAGAAATCTGTGGCACTGAGTACTGGAGAGAACAGAGTTGCACAGAGGAAGAACCCCTGAAACGTGTGCAGGGATCCCTTCATGTTTTGACAAAATACCAGTCTGCACACGCACATGACAAGAACCCACGAGACAGGAAAAGAACAACTTCTGAGGAACTTCCAAGGAGTTGTAAGATGACTAGTCCCCAGGCTCACACACTGATTATTAGAGTTTCTCCAAGCCAAACTGGAGGGACTTCAATTAGCACAAAGGGCATTCAGAGGAGAGCCCAAGATGGATACACCTGAGAAATGGGGCTAAATTAGCTACAGAAAACAGGTCTGTAAAAGCTTTCTAAAAACTTCAAAAAGGATCAACCCTTGACAGTAACTTACTTACTACCAAAAAATATTCAACACATTTTTAAAAGGAATACAAATGGCCCCAAACAATATAAAATCCACAATGTTCAGTACTCACTCAAAAATTACCAAGGAACAAGACAAAGGTGCTTATATTTAACATAGTGTTAAGCAGACCAACTAGGCAGAAAAAGAAAATTCATCCAAGTTGGGGAGGAAGTAAAAGTGTCAGTGTTTGCATAGCATGATATTATATGTAGAAAATTCTAAAGACTTTAGCAAAAACTGTTAGAACTAATAAACAAATTCTATAAAATTACAGAATACAAAATCAACTTATAAAAATCTGTTGCATTTTATACACTAATATCAAACTATCAAAAAGATAAATTAAGAAAAATATCTCACTTATGTTGTGTCAAAAAGAGTAAAATTACCTAGAAATAAATTTTTTAAATGAGGTGAAAAACCTGTACAATGAAAAGTATAACAAGTCAACAACTAAGTTGAAAAAACAATTAAATGGAAAAGTATTCCATGTTCATAAACAGAAAAATTAATATTGTTTTAATATCCATGTTACCCAAAGCAATGTACAGATTGAAAGCAATACCAAGAAAAATTCCAGTGGAATCTTTTATAGAAATAAACAATTCTGAAATTTGAATGGATCTACGAAAGATCCTGGGTTTCCAGGTGGCACAGTGGTAAAGAATCCTCCTGCCAATGCAGGAGAAGCAAAAGATGCGGGTTTGATCCCTGGGTCAGGAAGATCCCCTGAAGTAAGAAATGGAAACATGCGCCAGTATTCTTACCTGGAAAATTCCATGGATAGAGGAGCCTGGTAGGCTACATGTCTATGGAGTCACAAGAGTCAGACATGACTGAACATGCATGCACACATGCACATGTGCACACATATGCGCACACACACACACACAAGACCCTAAATAGCCAAAGCGATCTTGAGAAAGAACAAAGCTGGAGGCTTTAGGCTTTCTGATTTCAAACTTTATTATAAAGCTAACATAATCAAAATAGTATGGTATTGGTTTAAAAACAGACACATTGATCAAGGGAACAGAATAGAGAGCCCAGAAATAAAACCACACATATGTGGTCAATAGGCTTCCCTGGTGGCTTACATGGTAAAGAATCTGCCTGCAATCTGGGGACCTGGGTTCGATCGCTGGGTTGGGAAGATCTCCTGGAGAGGAGAATGGCAACCCACTCCAATATTCTTGCCTGGAGAATTCCATGGACAGAGAAGCCTGGTGGGCTACAGTCCATGGGGTCGCATAGAGTCAGACAGCCCTGAGAGACTAACACACATGTGGTGGGTTAATTTACCACAAAGGAGCTAATATTAGAAGAGGGGAAATGACAGTTTTTTTCAGTGATTGTTGTTGGGAAAACTGGATAGCACATGCAAAGAAAAAAAATGAAACCCAATCACTATCTTATACCATCCATAAAAATGAGGCCGAGATGGATTAAAGACTTGAACATAAAATCTGAAATCATAAAACTCCTAAAATAAAACATAGCTGATAAGCTTCTTGATTCAGGCCTTGGCATGACTTTTTTGGATATGACATCACAAGCAAAGACAACAAAAGAAAAAAATAAATGAATGAGACCACATTAAACTTAAAAGCTTCCTTACAGCAAAAGAAAACTATCAACAAAATGAGAAGGCAACCTACTGAATGGGGGTATATATTTGTAAGTCATAAATCTCATAAGGGTTTGATATCCTAAATATGTGAATAACTCATACAACTCAGTAACAGAAAAACTACAAACAATGCGATTTCAAAACAAGGCAGAGGATCTGAGTAGACATTCTCCCAAAGAAGACATACAGACGGCCAAAGGGCACATAAAAAGGTGCTCAGCATCATTAGTCATCAGGGAAATGCAAGTCAAGACTGCAGTAGCCAGCATCTCACACCTGTTAGAGAGGCTATCATCAAAAAGAAAGAAGTTTTGGTGAGGATGCGAAGGAAAAGGAACTTTTGTGCACTGTTGGCGTGAACGTAACAGGCACTGTGGAAAGCAGGATAGAGGTTCCTCAAAAAAGTAAACCTAGAACTGCCATATGATCCAACAACTCCATTTCAGGGTGTTTATCAGAAGAGAATGACAGCACTAACTCAAAAAGGCATCTGCCTCCCCATGTTCATTGCAGCATTACTGCAACAGCCAAGACAGGAAGCAACCTAAGTGTCCATCAGTGAATGAACAGATGAAGAAAATGTGGTGTGTATATATATATACATATAAAATGAAACATGGTTCAGCTGTAAAAAATGAAGTCTTGCCACTTGTGACAATATGGATGGACTTGGAGGGCACTTTGCTAAGCGAAGTCAGTCAGACGAAGAAAGGCAAATACCATATGCTGTCACTTATAGTGGAATCTAACTTCCACAGCAACAACGAAAAACCAACCACCAAGCTCATAGGTACAGAGAACACACTGGTGAATTGCCAGAGGTAGAGGGTGTAAGGTGGATCAAATGAGTAAAAGTGGCCCAAAGGTGCGAACTTCCAGCTGTAAAATAAGTCACAGGGAAGTAATGTACAACATAGTGACTACAAGTATTAATTACTAATGCTATAATAATGAAAATAACTCATATAATAGTTATTATTTTATTGTTAATATTAATGACATAGCATTGTACATTTGAAAGTTGCTAAGAAAGTGAATCTTAAAAGATCATATCACAAGAAAACATGTGACTATGTATGTGACAGATGTTAACTAGACATTGTGGTAATAACTTCACAACATACCCGAATACTGAATCATTATGTTGTATATCTGAAACTAATGTAATATTGTATGTCGATTATATTTCAATTTTTAAAACTTTGGCAGGCCTCTTATGACTCAGGAAAGAGAGACTGACAGACTTAAGGACCCACAGGCAAATGGAGAGAGAGGTAGGAGACCGAGAGATATTGCAAATTTAAGATGGGGGGCTGGAAAAGAACGGAGGCAAGATTGTTGATACACTGGGGCTGATAGAAATGAAATGGATCAAAAGCTTACCAAACTTTGGAGAACATCAAGAACCAACAGTCTTGGGAGAGACTTGGTCTTCTCACAGAGGGCACACGGGGCAGTGTTAGAATAGACATTTTGAACATGGCAAACTAGGTGGCAGTTTTGTAACACAGTCACAAATTCTTTGACACTTTTCTGAGCCTGTGACTGCTTTAATCAGTAGAGTGTAAGTGACACTGTATCCCTTGGTCACCGGAACACTCCTCAAGCCCTGAGCTGCCATGCTGTGAGGAAGCCGAAGCCACGTGGAGCTGTGGTCAGCAGTACCGTCTGAGCGCATAGATCAGCCATCTCAGCCCAAGCATGAAACACGTGAGTGAGAAAGCTATCTTAGAGGGGAATCCCCTACCTCAGCTACTTATCAGCACCCAGCTATCCAAGTCAGCCCAGCTGCGAGCCCAGAAATCACGGAGCAGACAGAGCCATCCCTAGCATATCTCTTCTGAATCTTTCACCTACAGAATATATGAGCGTAGAATAAAATTTTATTTTATACCACTAAGTTTTGAGGTGATTTGACAGGCAATAGATGTTATTGACTGAATTATGTCCCCAGCCCCCGCCAGTGTAATCTTAATGCCTCACAATGTGATCATGTTTGGAGAACAGCCTTTAGAGATGTAAGTATGTTAGAATTGTAGGGTAGGCTTTAAACGATGGGGGTAGGCCCTCATCCAGTCTGACTATGCCCTCATAAGACGAGGGTATGAGGACATTCGGAGAAGCTCCATGGACGCTCCGTACAGAGGCAAGGCCCTGTCAGGACACAGTGGGAAGGTGTAAGAAGGTGGCCTCAGGAGAAATAAGCCCTGCCCAAACCCTGTTCTTGCACTGCTAACCTCCAGAACTAAGAGGAAATAAATTTCTGTTGTTTAAGCCACTCAGTCTATGATACTTTGTTATGGAAGCTCTGGCAAACTCAAGAAAGATCTTTCTTCCCCTCTTCCTGCCTGATTCGGCGAAATCACTGAGTGAAACTTCAAGGTCCTCTTTCGCTAAGGAACCTTCATCCTCTTTTCTTTTCGGTTGTGCTGGGTCTTTGTTGTTGTGCAGACTTTCTCAAGCTGCAGGGAGCAGGGGCTGCTCTCTAGCTGTGGCGCGCCAGCTTCTCACGGCAGTGACTGCTCTCGTTGTGGAGCACGGGCTCGAGAGCAAGCAAGCTCCAGTAGTTGCTGCATGTGGGCTTGCGGGCTCCAGAGCATAGGGTCAGTAGTTACGGCACAGAGGCCCAGGTGCCCCTCAGCCTGCGGGATCCTCCCAGATCAGGGATCGAACCGCCATCCCCTACACTGCAGGGCTGACTCTCAGTCACTGGCCCACCAGGGATGCCCCCTTATCGTCATTCTTAACTTTTATTTAAAATCCAAGCTGAATGGCATCCTCTTAGAAACTGGATTTTCGATTCAAAGAAAACCAGGGAATCTCCCCCAGTATGCATGCAAGAGCAGGAAGATCCAGTCTGCAAAGGCAAACCGATAAAGCAGATACCCGGAAACAAGCAGGTAAAGGAGGGGAGATTCTTAAACATTTCATTTTTCTAGTCTAATAGGACTTTCCTGAGGGCTGGCTGTATTCCATGTATTCTGAGAGACTGGCCTCATGCCTGTCATGAACTGTGTGAATTAATTTGGCTCAAGTTGGCTCCCATAACGGGAGACCCAAATAACCAAAGTGTCAAGTTGGGTTCACTGGTGAGGGACATTCATTCAGTGAGGGCCAAGACCGAAGTATATATGAGGACTCCTGACCCCAGTCGTCACTCCGGCACACACAGAAACACTGAGAACTTTGGTGAGGTCAGGGAATCTTACATGAGCGAGTGGGCAAGATGAGTCAAAGGGACTTGTGCCATAACTGTAAACGTGATCTCATTTGTACTCATAGCCTTAAGAAGCACACAATTCAGGATACTGATTAGGCAAGGGAGTGAAAAATTCATTGCAGCTAGCCTGCTTCTCCTGTGAAGCTCAAGTTTTGAAACCTTTGCAATTATGTACTGGAAATCCATGTGTTACATAATGTATTTCTGGAAAAATGCCCAAGACACATATGTGCTCTATGAAGTTCATTAATCTAATGAACAGTGTATTAGAAAATGATTTGTGTACATCCTAATGGAAAGCATATTTTCTGAGCAAAGCTTGTAGACTGAAATGCAAAAAATAATCCATCCCCTAAACACAGCTTCCAGCTACCACATCAACCAATAAGGTAAGTTGGTGCACCTTTGCAGACTACTGAATGATTGCTCTGTTTTCTGTCGCCCAGGGAAAAGCATTTTCCAAATCTCGTGCAGGTGTCTGAGAGAGACTACCTAAAAGGAAAGAAGCTGAATTCTCCTTTTTGAGCCCCTGGATGACTTTTTTTTCATATATAAGCTTATTTGTTTAATATCAGTTCATTTTTCAAATGCTGCAAAATCCAAGCCCCTGTTTATCCCAGGGGGTTAATTTGGTTAAACCAGTCATCATATTGTGACTGGCCTCATATTTTACTCGAAAAGGCATCACATCTTTTATCTTTTATTTGTAGTGATCTTCACATTCATTTTTCAATTGAGGCAGGTATTTCAGGGAGATCTTGCATTGATCTCTAATCTTTTTTTCTCTCTTTTTGTAACGTATACTTTTGGCCCTTAAGAAATACCTCTGATAGAAGTTTGCATTTTTTTTTAAAGGAAAAGCAAGAGTTTGAGATCATGAATTTTTTTTAACCTGCTGAAGCGAGAATCAGACTTTGTCACCCAGTAGTTGACACGGCTTTAAATAAAATCTGCATCTCACTATATTTTAAAGTGCATTTGTCTTCAAGAGATGGAGCTTGACTTGACTCTTTGATGGAGCTGACTTCTGATTATTAACAGGTGAGAGGGAGGCCAGGCTCTAAAGAGAGGCTTAAATGATGTAGGAGATGAGAAATTAAATGTTCCTTGCCAACTACAAATGAATTCATGGGTAGAACGTAGAGTCAAGACCAATAGATTCATAAATGCATTTTAAGGAATCTAAATCCCATCTAGCTGTCCTGATAAGCAGCCAAAAGGAATTCCAAATCAAGGTATATGCCTAACTCAGCTGTCTGGCAATCACAACAGCCTCGTTTCTCACGTCTCAGGTTGCCAGTGTGTGTGCGCAAGCTCAGTCGCTCTGTCATGTCCAACTCTTTGTGACCTTATGGACTGTAGCCTGCCAGGCTCCTCTGTCCTCGGGATTTCCCAGACAAGAATACTGGAGTGGGTTGCCAGATGCTCCTCCAGGGGATCTTCCCGATGCAGGGATCGAACATATCTCCTGCTTCGGCAGGCGGATTCTTTACCACTGAGCCATCCAGGAAGCTGCCAGTACGGGCAGAGTAAAGTTTAAAACTGGAAACCCCGGGGATTCAGAGTCACTTTGAGTTGAGCCATGCAGATTAGTGCACACAAATTAAGCACAAGAGCCAGCAGCTGAATTTACACTTTTAGATGCAAATATAATTAACCCATGACGTTTCAACAGGTCGCTCCTCTTAGGGCCTTATTTTCTTGACAACCAGCATTATCCTAATTGAACTGGCAGTTTTCTTTTCTTTCCCAAACTCCTTTCTGGACTCCACATACCTTTTTCAGTCTGATCATCTGTTCTGTTTTCTCTTGTCTAGGAGAAATGTGGATAATGCCCTCTGCGAAGCTCCAGAATTAGAGATACTCTGCAAATGATATCTGTCAAATGTTATTATCATGCTGCACATAACTCTCTGGTCTTGAGTGTATGTTAAGAAATACACTCATCTTTTACTGCTTCTGGCACAATTACAAATTAGCACTCTTCTAAGGGAAGCCCTCGAGAGCACAAAAATGGGAGTTTTACGAAGAGACTTAGTGATAGGAGATAGCTTGATAAAAACGATTGAGCACAGGAACTGGGGCCATTAGCAGCTCCATCCCTACTAGCTGCAAATATTTGAGCAAACCACTTGGCACTCTGGCCCTCAGTCTCCTCATGTAAAATGAGATGTCCAGGGTTAAATAATTTCTGCAGTCCCTTCTAGCCTTAAAACTCTACAACACAGAGAAGAGAAGGAACACTGTTTTGTTAACTCTTTCTCTAGGAAGAGAGCCTTCTCACATTCCAGCACCACCTCTTGTTCTCAGACTGGATGTGCAACAAGGTGATAGAAGGCCTGTACAGGGTTAATTTCTTCCTCTTGTGGTTTAGATTCCTCTGGCACATTGTGTCCAGCCTTAATATTTTACACTGTTAGCCATATTATCTTTTATCTTTTATTTATAGTGATCCTCATATTAGTTTCTCAATAGCAGCTGACGCGGCAGCAGGGACAATCACTGATCTTCCAATTTTTACACTACTTTTACATATCCTGAGGTCGAGGCAGCCTGGGGAGATTGATGGAGCCTTGATGCCTGCCCAGGAGCTGGGTGTTCCTCATGCATGAGAATCAACCACAGGAAACTGAAATTCAACAATCGGCAGCAATCTCAGCCACCTCTCTAGTAAACATAACAGGGCATTCTTTAATAATCGAAAGAGGTGTCTGGGATTTGGTAATGAAAGCACTCCTGCACAAGAGTGCGAATGCAACTCTGGGCCAGCCAGGAGGTGGTAGATTTGGGTAGGGGGAGTGGAAGTGGGGAGGTTGTTTGAAGATACCAGCTTCTCACATGGCAAACATTACTTGAGTCTCAAGCAAGCCAGGAGTAAGCATATACTCCTTCACATTTGTAAAGCCAAATACTTCTTACGAAATGTGTTTTTTTAAAATTCTGCAACAGATCCTGCTCAGATCATGTTAATGCCTGATGATGACAAAGGAAATGGTCCGTGGAGCTGCATACACTCCACTGGTCATGGAAGCCAGGTGAACAGTTGTGCCCAGAGCTCTGAGTCATTCGCAGGCCCTCATAGGGACAAACCACTCATTGATACTTAAGGGAAGGTCTCCATTCCTTGACACGGCTAAACAGTGGCTACCCTCAAGCCTCCCTGTGGTCTCAGTTATCTTGAGCTGCTTACTTCTTGCCCCATCTGCTCCTCAGCTAACCTGTCCTGCTTGAGATCAGTGTTGCAGACTTATTCAATCCTCAGCTTTGTGCCTGCCTGGATAAAAAACCATCCCTTGAGGCCTGGCATTCTCTTTTACAATCTGTAGCTGGGGAAACAAGTACTAAACATGGAAGCAAAGTTTCCAGAGTTAGGCCACACACAGGATGCTGAGGAGGCAGGTCAGCAAGAGGTCAACAGGTGGGGCAGATGTGGAACTGCGTACAAGCAGAGCAGGCCCATCACTAGCCTGTAAAAAGATCCCATTCCCTTGGTTGTTACTCAGCATGCATACCACATAGACACACATATTATCTCTGCATTTTTTAAAATAATAGAGTGACTAATAA
>SRVM01010875.1:0-16088 GCA_007570785.1 Antilocapra americana | reverse complement strand
TGGACAGAGAGAACTTATGTCTACATATAGGTTGGAAGTGTGACCCCAGATCTGTGTATATTATTACCTTTTACCACTACCACACTTTAATGCCCTATTGTAGGACTTACTGAAATACTTGCTGTTCGGGAAATGTAACAGATTGCTAGGACTGAAGAAGTGAAAGTGAGAGTTGCTCAGTCATGTCCAACACTTGGTGACCTCATTGACCACACAGTCCATGGAATTCTCCAGGCCAGAATACTGGATTGGGCAGCCTTTCCCTTCTCCAGGGGATCTTCCCAATCCAGGGATCAAACCCAGGTCTCCCACATGGCAGACGGATTCCCCACCAGCTGAGCCAAAAGGAAAGCCAAAGAATACTAGAGTGGATAGCCTATCCCTTCTCCAGCAGATCTTACCGACCCAGGAATTAAATTGATGTGTCCAGCAATGCAGGCAGTATCTTCCCAACTGAGCTATCAGGGAGGACCTGAGGTGGACCAAAAGGGTATGGTAGAGGCCCTTGTTTCCGCGCTAGTATGTACTGAAGTATCTATGGGGAAAGTGCCGCCTTGCAGAGAGAAGTGAGGATACCTAGAGTTTAAAAAGGATCCAGAGACATTTGGAGTAAAAAGAGAAAAACTTAAATAATAAGTCTTGAGTAGAGAAAGGGTATATCCAAGTAGATCAACAACATTAAATGAACATCAGACGCCTGCGGCTCTCCTGGGAAAGGACGGTTTGTCGTGACTCAGACATGTCAAGTCCTATTGCAAAAGCTGTCTTGGTTTGATGGGTTGGTGCGGAGGGTTGCTCATTAGCACTTACAAAGAGTAGTAGAACCTCTTTACACTTTCTCTTATGCAGGTTCCCGATGAATAGATTCCAAATGACCTCTCTGGCTGTGTCCATAACAAACTCAGTTGACTAATACAGTGATTTCCCTAAGACCTTCTGCTTTCCTCCATGCCTGTGTCTATCCTATCTTTGGTGACTCAGAAATTAGCAACCATCTGAGGCCAGCCTAGTGGTCACATTCCAAGGAAATGTTCAAAATCATTCTCTTGAGTATTAATTTCTTCACGTTCTCTAATCACTTGCTGTTTATTACTTGCAGCTTTTATGATAGTTTTTTGTGTATGTGTCTTATCAAAAACGCATGGCAGAGAGGTCAACACATTAGAAATCAACAGTGTTTGATATAAAATGTTACCAGAAGTCGAATTATCTAAGACTGCAAGGGAGAAAATCACTCTCTTCTGCCAAGTATTTCTGAGAAACTGATGGAAATTAGAGTGCAAACCATAAACTTGAGAGTGGATCAGTAGTTTGGGGCATTTAAATGAGAAGCTTCTTTTATCAGTAGTCAAGAGGAACTGTATGTCTTTGTATTAAGACCACCCAATTGCATGACACCAAACACAAACGCCAAAGAAGTGCCCGTGGACGCTTGAGAAGAGCACAATCCAAATGGCTGAGAGGCTTCTCTTACTTGGCAGAGGTCAAGAGCAAGTCTACATGTTAAGAGTCAGAACCCATCTGCCCAGGATCACATCCACATATCAGCGGGAATCAAGTGGGACTCCCCAGTCTTTACATGCTCCTGGCCAGGTCCCTCAGCCCAGTGCCTTTCCTACAGGCTGGTCAGCCATTTCTGCTTTGAGATGATCACGATTAAATGTCACCTTGCCATCTCTTCAATTACCCGCAGGGGGCGACTAGACATCTGAATGCAAAAGAATGAAACTGCACTCTCACATTATACCATATGCAAAACTAAACTCAAAGTTGATTCAAGATTTGAATGTCAGATCTGATATTATAAAACGACTAGAGGAAAACCTACTGAAGAAGTTGAAAATATTGGTCTCAGAAATTATTTTCTGTATGTGACACCAAAAGCCTAGAAAACAAAAGGGGAAAGAGAAAAGTAGGGCTACATCAAACTAAAACCTGACTTCCCCAAAGAACATCAAAATCACACTCTACATAGAAGCCACACTGATGGTTACCAAATTGGAAGGTGGGTGGGGGGAGGGATAAAACAGGAGTAGGGGATTAACATATAGACACCACTATATATAAAATAGGTTACCAAGAAGGACCTACTACAAAAACACAGGCTCCTGGCCCTCTAGAAGAAGGCCTGAATCTGCCTTGTTTCTCACACTCCACCTGATGACCACCGCACCACCCTTGAATTAGTCACTTCCCCAATGGTCCTTCACTTACAGTAACATTGGGTAGGGCTCCCTGTGGTGCCAATCAATACCTGAGCAGGACAACGAATGGTCACTCATTGACAATTGGCTGCTTATGAATGGGGCAATCTGAGGCCCCAAGCAAGCCTGAGCAACACCTGTTGCCCTGGAACAGGGTGGGTTGAAACCAAGCACACCAATGGCTAGCTGCAAAGGGCTGTGCTCATCCAGTCCTGTTGCGCGCTAAAAAGAATAAGCATCCTGTTCATGTCAAGGTTTGTCAAAGTAGTTCTCAAGGTGGGCCAGCGTTCTAATGCTTGATGGGTTTGAAATATTAGCTATGATACACGCAGTGGCTGTGATCAAATGGCAGCTGATGAAGGGGCATATAGATTAGCACTGCAAAGAGGCATGCCTGGGAATGCAATGAAAAGAATGCTGTACAAAAAATAAACAAGCATGTGAAATCAAAACCTGAGGTTGGAAAGGAGTCCATCAAAAAGATCCCGGCACACTGAACCCAAAGTATCCTTATGTAACAGAGCAGCATGGGCACACCACTTAGCAGGTAGCCATCGCTGTGCCTTACTACTCCACATCCTGTTACTAAGCACCAGGTCTTGCTCAGCCACTGGTCAATGAATCCTTTGGAACCGCCCACAAACAGTGAACTACCAATGAGGTACCTACTGGTACTTGTCCTGTTAAGCTGTTGGTCAGCTGCACAGTGGGCCCTACCTGATGATAACTGTCAGTGAGGGGCCACTGGGGAAGGTATTCAGTCAAGAATCAGTGGTGAAACCACAATCCGTCTCTTGACTTTTGACGTCCTAATTTTTTTTGTTTGTTTTAATCATGTATGTCTTTCTTTTAGATGGAACAATTTGAATTTCCCTACTCAATATGACAGTTGAAGTGTTCCCAATAATATTAGTTCAGGAGCCATTTAACACTTTCTTTGCTCAGATGCATAATCTTATGGAGACTGTGTATTGAGCTTGGGGCAACAGACTGAGGATTCACCAAGCCTTGGGGTCTCTAAAGCTCATTGGAATAGAAGACACACCCAACCTGTTCTTAATTACTTTTTTCCACCTTAGGTGCTTGCTCCTAAGTTCCTTAAGCCTCTCAAGAACCCCCACCAGGAAGAAGATGGTCTAGAGATGAAGTGAATCGAGGAATCGGAAAGGCTGAAAGGGATGCAAAGTGTTTGGCAGAAGTTCCTACAAGGATGGAGGAGGCAGGACTGTTGAAGGGGGACATTTAAGTCCAAGAATAAAGGGCACTGAAGGAAAGTGAGAAGAAACCCCATGCCCCTGAATCACCACTCCCCAGAATCAGCTATGCAGCGCTTGTCAGCAGTTGGAAAGTTTTATCATGGCCTCCCTCAGCATCTACTAGGCCATGTTTATGGGCCCAATGGTACATTGTAATTTCTAAGGCCCCTAAGCCACCATTGGCTGGGGGAGTTCCTAGCTGACCAATCACATTGAAGGGCGTGGTGCCTCATTGTCCTTAAAGGGTATATATAGGGAGATCAGAGGCAGAGATTCTGAGTTGGGCCACTTCTTGGCATCAACATGACTAAGGTAACCAGGAAGCCACAGCAGCCAAGAAGAGTTTCAAAGTGGCTTGCTTCAGCAGTGAAAGGAAGAAAGAATCCCCTTTGCCATCGGACCCTTGGTCATCGGAGGAACAGAGGCGGGGTGAAGGGAAGATGACTCCAGCTAAGCTTCCCATGCGCCCCATTGACTTTGTTGCACAAAGAATCTGTGCTGCCCTTGCCTGGCACAAAACCCCTCCTCAGCCCACATCCCTTTTTCATGAAATCTCCCTTCAAACTCAGTTTTTACACCCTTTCCTCAAAACGAATACCTTTTCCTTGTCTTTCCAGGCAAGTGCAAAATACAAAAAATACAGTGCAAACCATAAACTAGAGTGGATCAGCAGTCAGGGGAACTTAAATGAGAAGCTTCTTTTATCAGTATTCAAGAGGAACTCCATGCCTTTGTATTAAGACCACCCAAATGCATGACACCAAACACAAACTCCAAAGCAGTGCCCGTGGACTCATGAGAAGAGCACAATCCTGATGGCCCAGAGGCTTCTCTTGCTTGGCAGAGGTCAAGAGCACGTCTACGTGTTAAGAGTCAGACCCCATCTGCCCAGGATCACATTCACATATCAGCGGGAATCAAGTGGGACTCCCCAGACTTTACAGGCTCCTGGCCAGGTCCCTCACCCCAGTGCCTTTCCAACAGGCCTGTCAGCCATTTCTGCATTGAGATGATCACGATTAAATGTCATCTTGCCATCTTTTCAATTACCCGCATGGGGCGACTAGACATCTGAAGGCAAATGAATGAAACTGCACTCTCACCTTATACCATATGCAAAACTAAAGTCAAAGTCGATTCAAGATTTGAATGTCAGATCTGAAATTATAAAACTACAAGAGGAAAACGTACTGAAGAAGTTGAAAATATTGGTCTCAGAAATTATTTTCTGTATGTGACACCAAAGGCCAAGAAAACAAAAGCGGAAAGAGAAAAGTAGGGCTACATCAAACTAAAACCTGACTTCCCCAAAGAACGTCAAAAACACACTCTACATTGAAGTCACACTGCTGGTTGCCAAAGGGGAAGGTCAGTGGGGGGAGGGATAAATCTTGAGTAGAGGATTAACATATAGACACCACTATATATAAAATAGGTTACCAAGAAGGACCTACTACAAAAACACAGGCTCCTGGCCCTCCAGAAGAAGGACTGAATCTGCCTCGTTTCTCACACTCCACCTGATGACCACCGCACCACCCTTGAATTAGACACTTCCCCAATGGTCCTTCACTTACAGTAACATTGGGCAGGGCTCACTGTGGTGCCAATCAATAGCTGAGCAGGACAACGAATGGTCACTCATTGACAATTGGCTGCTTATGAATGGGGCAATCTGAGGCCCCAAGCAAGCCTGAACAACACCTGTTGCCCTGGAACAGGGTGGGTTGAAACCAAGCACACCAATGGCTAGCTGCAAAGGGCTGTGCTCATCCCGCCCTGTTGCGCGCTGAAAAGAATAAGCATCCCGTTGATGTCAAGGTTTGTCAAAGTAGTTCTTAAGGTGAGCCAGCCTTCACATTCTTGCGGGGTTTGAAATATTAGCTATGATACACACAGTGGCTGTGATCAAGTGGCAGCTGATAAAGGGGCATTTAGATAAGCACTGGTAACAGGCATGCCTGGGAATGCAATGAAAAGAATGTTGTACAAAAAAATAAACAAGAGGAGGGAGCTAAGATTGAGGAAGAATAGGATAGGGAAAACACTCTCTCCCCAATAAATATACCAAAAGAACTGTTAAAGGCCGTGCAAACTCCAGAAAACAGGAACTGAATGCTGGCAGAGGACATCGGGCATCTGGAGGGGCAACCCATTGCCAATGTAAGGAGGTAGGACAAAAGGAAGAAAAAAAAAGTAAAGGGAGCGCCAAAGAGCTGGGGACGGGTTCTGTCCCGGAAGGGCAGTCTGGAATAAAGAGGAAAAAAAAAAAAGAGGAGAAAGTTTTCCGAATACCAGGGAGCATTCTCCCTGTCAGATTTGCGGTGAATCTTGGAGAGCAATATAGCTGGGAGTAAAAGCAGATTAACAGCTAAGCCCTGCAAGGTACGTCTCTGGCTACAAGACACAGCCTAGTGGCAGAACGGGCGCCCCACCCCTCACTAGCTGAAGTGGACTTCTCCTGCTCAGGCAGGGGCGGGTCGCGCTCAGGGAACAGTGCAGCACGAGGGACCTAACCTCCCAGGAAAAGCAGCCCCACCCCAGGCCCGCGCACAAAACAAAGGGCGTTGAGGAGTCAACAGAGAGGCAGCTGCCCGGGTGGAGCTGGGCAGCTGTGGGCTGCAGACCGGACCAGCCCCTTCCGGAGAGCAGTGGGCATAACCTAGCCCCGGGGAGGCTAACCAAGACTTCTGGGGATTCTGGACAGATCGGTGCTGTACACACCTTAGAAGGCGTGCTCGGCTGCACACCGAGAAAACCGAGCGGCTGGGCCGGGGGAGCGGAGAAGCCCCACTCCCCAACTGTGCTGGGCAGACGACAGAGAGCCTGAGCAGAGGGGGTGGGGGAAGCCCTCTCACCAGGAGCAGGGAAACTCCAAGCCGCTGAATAGACACTTAAAAGACCAGCAGACAGAAGACGCTTAAGCTAGCAGAGCCAACAGCATTGGAACTGACAGGAGTAGCAGATTAAATCCCTGCCGGTGGCACAGACTGCATAGAAAAGAGACTATGGACCGAGAGAAGGACAAGCCCAAACCAGAAGGCCTGCTCTCAGCTGCACGCTGAGAAAACTGTGCAGCTGGGCCGGGGGAGGGGAGAAGCCCCACTCCCCAACTGTGCTGGGCGGAGGAGAGAGAGCCTGAGCAGAGGGGGCGGGGGAAACCCTCTCACCAGGAGCAGGGCAAACTCCAAAGCGCTGAATAGACACTTAAAAGACTATCAAACAGAGGACGCTGAGGCGAGCAGATGGAACAGCGTTGAAACTGACAGATTAAATCCCTGCAGGTGGCGCAGACTGCATAGAAAAAAGTCTATAGACTGTGAGAAGAAGCCGGACCAAGGAATCATCTGAAAATCTACAGACCCTTCACTTCACTGCTCGCACCAGCACCAGAGAAAGCCTTAATTATAACTGTACTAGGAACATCTTTTAAATTTTTAAAACTTTTATATATATATTTTTTCCTTCTTTTTTGTTTAGAATTTTTAAGTCCCCTATGTCCTTGCTATTTTTTTTCTTTTTTCTTTCTTTTCCTTTATTTTTATTTTCCGTTTTTTTTAAAGTATTTTTGAGAATCCATTCTTTACTCTAGATTTTTAATTTTGGTCATTAGTACTTTGTATCAGTTTTGTACCTTTTAAGATCCAAGCTCCAGTACCCACTGCTACCAGGGAGTGAGATCATTGGCTTGACTTCATTCTCCCCATTCTTATCTCTTGCTAGTAACAGTGAGGAAACCTAGACCCACCCACCAGAAAACCACACAAGCCTTCCCATACAGGAAACTTCGAAAAACCACACATCCAACCCCACCCACAGAGAGGAATCCCCACAATAAAGGGACAACACAGCATGATAAACAAGATGAAAAGGTAGAGAAATACCCAGCAAGTAAAGGGACAGGATAAGTACCCCCTAGACCAAACAAAAGACGAAGAGATATGAAGTCTACCTGACAAAGAATTCCGAATAAGGATAGTGAAAATGATCCAAAACCTGGAAAATAAGATGGAGTTGCAGCTCAATAACCTGCAGGCAAGGATTGAGAAGATGCAGGTAAGCTTTAACAAGGACTTAGAAGAAATGAAAAAGAGTCAAAATACAATAAATAATGCAATAAATGAGATCAAAAACACTCTGGAGGGAACCAAGAGTAGAATAACAGAGATAGAAGACAGAATAAGTGAGGTAGAAGACAGAATGGCAGAAATAAATGAAACAGAAAGGAAAAATGAAAAAAAGAATTAAAAGAAATGAGGACAATATTAGAGACCTCTGGGACAACTTTAAACGCACCAATATTCGAATCATAGGAGTCCCAGGAGAAGAAGACAAAAAGAAAGACCATCAGAAAATTCTTGAAGAGATAATTGATGAAAACTTCCCTAAATTGGGGAAGCAAATAGCCACTCAGGTCCAAGAAACACAGAGAGTCCCAAATAGAATGAACCCCAAGTGGGACACCCCAAGACACATATTAATCAAATTAGGAAATATCAAATACAAAGACCAAATATTAAAAGCAGCAAGGGAGAAGCAAAAAATAATTCACAAGGGGAATCCCATAAGGATAACAGATGATCTCTCAATAGAAACGCTTCAGGCCAGAAGGGAATGGCAAAACATACTTAAAGTCATGGAAGAAAACAATCTACAACCCCGACTACTCTACCCAGCAAGGATCTCATTCAAATTTGAAGGAGAATTCAAAATTTTCTCAGACAAGTAGAAACTGAGAGAATTCAGCAACACCAAACCAGCCCTCCAAAGAATGCTAAAGGAACTTGCCGAGATAGGAAACACGGATGGGGTAGATACTCTCGAATCCAAAACAATAAAATAAATGGCAATGGAATCATACTTATCAATAATTACCTTAAATGTAAATGGGCCCCAACCAAAAGACAAAGATTGGCCGATTGGATACAGAAACAAGACCCCTATGTATGTTGTCTAAAAGAGACCCACCTCAAACCTAGGGACACATATAGACTGAAAGTTAAAGGCTGGAAAAAGATATTCCATACAAATAGAGACCAAAAGAAAGCAGGAGTGGCAATACTCATATCAGATAACGTAGACTTTAAAATAAAGGCAGTGAAAAGAGATAAAGATGGACATTACATAATGATCAAAGGATCAATCCAGGAAGAAGAAATAACAATTATAAATATTTATGCACCTAACATCGGAGCTCCACAATATGTAAGGCAAATGCTAACAAGTATGAAAGGGGAAATCAACAACAACACAATAATAGTGGGAGACTTTAATACACTACTCACACCAATGGACAGATCAACTAGACAGAAAAGTAACAAGGAAATTCAAACTTTAAATGATACAACAGATCAACTAGACCTAATTGATATCTATAGGTCATTCCACCCCAATACAAGGAATTTCAACTTTTTCTCAAGTGCACACTGGACCTTCTCCAGGATAGATCACATCCTGGGCCATAAATCTAACCTTGATAAATTCAAAAATATTGAAATCTTCCCAAGCATCTTTTCTGACCACAATGCAGTGAGATTAGATATCAACTACAGGAGAAAACCTTTCAAAACTTACAAAATATGGAGGCTCAATAACACACTGCTGAATAACCAACAAATCACAGAAGAAATAAAAAATGAAATTCAGTTATGCATGGAAACGAATGAAAATGAAAACACAACAGCCCCAAACGTATGGGACACTGTGAAAGCAATGCTAAGAGGAAAGTTCATAGCAATACAAGCTCACCTCAGGAAACAAGAAAAAAATCAAATAAATGACCTTACTTTACACCTAAAGCAACTAGAAAGGGAAGAGATGCAGAAGCCCAGGTCTAGTAGAAGGAAAGAAATCTTAAAGATCAGGGCAGAAATAAATGCAAAGGAAACAAAAGTGACCATAGCAAAAATCAACCAAGCCAAAAGCTGGTTCTTTGAGAAGATAAATAAAATTGACAAACCGTTAGCCAGACTCATCAAGAAAGAAAGGGAGAAGAACCAAATCAACAGAATTAGAAATGAAAACGGAGAGATCACAACAGAAAACCCAGAAATACAAAGGATCATAAGAGACTATTATCCGCAACTATAGGCAAATAAACTGAACAATTTGGATGAAATGGACAAATTCCTAGAAAAGTATAACTTTCCAAGACTAAACCAGGAAGAGATAGATAATATTAATAAACCCATCACAAGCACAGAAATTGAAACTGTAATCAGAAATTTTCCAAAAAACAAAAGCCCAGGACCAGATGGCTTCACAGCTGAATTCGACCAAAAATTTAGAGAAGAGCTAACACCTATTCTACTCAAACTCTTCCAGAAAATTGCAGACGAAGGTAAACTTCCAAACTCTTTCTATGAGGCCACCATCACCCTAAATCCAAAACCCGGGAAAGATGCCACAAAAAAAGAAAACTTCAGGCCAATATCACTGATGAACTTAGATGCAAAAATCCTCAACAAAATTCTAGCATATAGAATTCAACAACACATCATAAAGATCATACATCATGATCAAGTAGGCTTTATCCCAGGGATGCAAAGATTCTTCAATATTGGTAAATCGATCAATGTAATACACCACATTAACAAATTGAAAAATAAGAATCACATGATTATCTCAATAGATGCAGAGAAAGCCTTTGACAAAATTCAACATCCATTTATGATAAAAACCCTCCAAAAATAGGAATAGAAGGAACATACCTCAACATAATAAAAGCTATATATGACAAACCCACAGCAAACATTATCCTCAATGGTGAAAAGCTGGAAGCATTCCCCCTGAAATCAGGAACAAGAGAAGGGTGCCCACTCTCACCACTACTATTCAACATAGTTTTGGAAGTCTTGGCCAGAGCAATCAGAGCAGATAAAGAAATCAAAACAATCCAGATTTGAAAATAAGAAGTAAAACTCTCTCTGTTTGCAGATGACATGATCCTCTATATTGAAAACCCTAAAGACTCTACGAGAAAATTACTATAGATAATCAGTGAATATATCAAAGATTCAGGATATAAAATCAACACACAGAAATCCGTGGCATTCCTATACAATAACAGTGAGAAATCAGAAAGAGAAATCAAGGAAACTATTCCATCCACCATTGAAACAAAAAGAATAAAATACTTAGCAGTATTTCTACCTAAAGAATAAAAAGACTTGTATATAGAAAACTATAAAATACTGATGAAAGAAATCAAGGAGGACACAAACAGATGGAGAAATGTGCCGTGTTCGTGGACTGGAAGAATCAATATAGTGAAAACGTGTATACAACCCAAAGCAATCTATAGATTCAATGCAATTACTATCAAGATACCAGAGGTCTTTTTCAAAGAATTAGAACAAATAATTTCTCAATTTGAATGGAAATACAAAAAACCTCGTACAGCCAAAGCAATCTTGAGAAAGAAGAATGGAACTGGAGGAATCAACCTACCTGACCTTCGGCTATACTACAAATCCACAGTCATTAAGACAGTATGGTACTGGCACAAAGACAGAAATATAGATCGATGGAACAAAACAGAAAGCCCAGAGATAAGTTCACGCATCTGTGGACACCTTATCTTTGACAAAGGAGGCAAGAATGTACAATGGAGAAAAGACAACTTCTTTAACAAGTGGTGCTGGGAAAACTGGACAGCCACTTGTAAAAGAATGAAACTAGATCACTTTCTAACACCATACACAAAGATAATCTCAAAATGGATCAAAGATCTAAGCATAAGACCAGAAACTATAAAACTCCTAGAGGATAACATATGCAAAACACTCTCTGGCATAATCCAAAGCGGGATACTCCATGACCCACCTCCAAGAATATTGGAAATCAAAACAGGAATAAACAAATGGGACCTAATTAAAATTAAAAGCTTTTGCACAACAAAGGAAACTATAACAAGGTGAAAATACAGCCTTCAGAATGGGAGAAAATAATAGCAAATGAAGCAATGGACAAGCAATTAATCTCAAAAATATACAAGTAACTCCTGCAGCTCAATTCCAGAAAAATAAAGGACCCAATCAAAAGGGGGCCAAAGAACTAAACAGACATTTCTCAAAAGAAGCCATACAAATGGCTAACAAACACATGAAAAGATGCTCAACATCCTCATTAAAAGAGAAATGCAAATCAAAACCACAATGAGGTGCCATTTCACAGCAGTCAGAATGGCTGCATTCCAAAAGTCTACAAAGAATAAATGTGGTAGTTAGTTTTGAAATCAGGAATTGTGGATCTTCAGGGTTTTTATTTTCTTCTTTCTCTAGAATGTTGTGGCTACTCTGTGTACCTAGATTTTCTTTGTGAATCTCAAAATTAGGTTATCAGTATCTCCAAAGACACCAGCTAGAATTATGTAAGGGATTATGTTGAATCCCTGGTTCAGTTTGGGGAAATATTACCATCTAAACAATATTGAGTTTTTAAATCCATGAACGTGGGCTGACTTTCCATTCATTTGGATGTTCTTTAATTTCTTTCAATAATGTTTTGTTAGTTTTTGGATTATAAGTTCTATAGTAGTTTAAAATTTTTCCTCTTTTGCTGTCTTGCAAACAGGATTATCGTTACCATCATTCCAAATTCCATATATATGCGTTAGTATACTCTATAGTTGTTTTTCCTTCTGGGTTACTTCACTCTGTGTAATAGGCTCCAGTTTCATCCACCCTATTAGAACTGACTCAAATGTGTTCCTTTAAATAGCTGAGTAATATTCCATTGTGTATATGCACCACAGTTTCCTTATTCATTCGCCTGCTGATGGACATCTAGGTTGCTTCCATTTCCTGGCTGTTGTAAAGAATACGGCGATGAACATTAGGAATCATGTATCTCTTTCAATTCAGGTTTCCTCGGGGTGTATGCCCAGCAGTGGGATTGCTGGGTCATATGGCAGTTCTATTTCAAGCTTTTTACGGAATCTCCACACTGTTCTCCATAGTGGCTGTACTAGTTTGCATTCCCACCAACAGTGTAAGAGGGTTCCCTTTTCTCCATATCCTCTCCAGCATTTACTGCTTGTAGACTTTTGGAATGCAGCCATTCTGACTGGTGTGAAATGGTACCTTATTGTGGTTTTGATTTGCATTTCTCTGATAATGAGTGATGTTGAGCATCTTTTCATGTGTTCGTTCGTCATTTGTATGTCTTCTTTGGAGAAATGTCTGTTTAGGTCTTGTTCCCACTTTTTGATTGGGTTGTTACTTTTGCTGGTATTTAGTTGGATGACCTACTTGTATAATTTGGAATTTAATCCTGTGCCAGTTGTTTGATTTGATATCTTTTTGTCCCATTCTGTGTATTTTCTTTTCACCTTGCTTATAGCTTCCTTTGCTCTGCAAAAGATTTAAGTTTAATCAGGTCCTATCTGTTTATTTTTCTTTTATTTATTTTATTACTTACTGTTTTACACTAGGACGTGGACCATAGAGGATATTGCTTTGATTTATGTCACCAAGTGTTCTGGCTATATTTTTCTCTAAGAGTTTTTATTTTCTGGTCTCACACTGAAGTCTGTAATTCATTTTCAGTTAATCTTTGTGTACGGTGTTAGGAAGTGTTCTTTTTTTTTTTGCTTTTATACATTATTCCCCTTTTCCATTTCTTTTTTTTTAAATGTTTTTGCCATACATTGCCATGATATCACCATGGGTTTACATATTCTTCCCCTCCGGAACCCCTCCCCCTTCTCCCTTCCCCTCCCCCGGGAAATCTCGCTGCACCAACCCGAGCATCATTCCTGGGCTGGCAATTGATTAGATACATGACAATTAGCATGCTTCAATGCCCTTCTCCCATATCATCCCACCCTTACCCTCATCCAAAAAGTCCACGAGTCTATTCTATACATCTGCATTCCTTTTGTTTTCTCGCATGTTGGGTTCTCATTACCGTCTTTCTAAATTCCATATATATGCGTTAATGTACTGTATTGTTGTTTTTGCTTCTGGCTTATTTCACTCTGGAAAATGGTCTCCAGTTTCGTCCATCTGAGTAGGATTGCTTCAAATGAATTTTTTTTAATGCTGAGTAATATTCCATTGTGTATATGTACCACAGCTTTCTTATCCATTCATCAGTTGATGGGCATCTAGGTTGCTTCCATGTCCTGGCTATTGTAAACAATGCAGCGATGAACATTGGGGTACACGTGGCTCTTTCAATTCTGGTTTCCTCGGTGTATATGCCCAGCAGTGGGATTGCTGGGTCTTATGGCAGGTCTATTTGCAGCTTTTTAAGGAACCTCCACACTGTTTTCCAGAGTGGCTCTACTAGTTTGCATTCCCACCAAAAGTGTAAGAGTGTTCCCTTTTCTCCACTTCCACTCCAGTACTTATTGCTTGTAGACTTTTGGATGGCAGCCATTCTGACAGGTGTAAGTGGTACCTCATTGTGGTTTTGATTTGCATTTCTCTGATAATGAGTGATGTTGAGCATCTTCTCATGTGTTTGTTAGCCATTTTTATATCTTCTTTGGAGAAATGTCTGTTAAGTTCTTTGGCCCATTTTTAATTGGGTTGTTTATTTTTCTAGAATGAAGCTGCAGGAGTTGTATGTATATTTTTGAGATTAATTGTTTGTCCGTTGCTTCACTGGCTATTATTTTCTCCCATTCTGAAGGCTGTCTTTTCACCTTGCTTATAGTTTCCTTTGTTGTGCAAAAGCTTTTAATTTTAATTAGGTCCCAATTGTTTATTCGTGTTTTTATTTCGAATATTCTGGGAGGTGGGTCATGGAGTATCCCACTTTGGGTTATGGCAGAGAGTGTTTTGCCTATTTTATCCTATAGGAGTTTTAAAGTTTCTGGTCTTATACTTACATCTTTGATCCATTTTGAGTTTATCTTTGTGTATGGTATTAGGAAGTGTTCTAATCTCATTCTTTTCCATGGAGCTGTCCAGTTTTTCCAGCACCATTTATTGAAGAGGCTGTCTTTGCCCCATTGTATAATCTACCCTCCTTTGTCAAAAATAAGGTACCCATAGGTACATGGATTTATTTCTGAGCTTCCTGCCTGTTCCATTGGTCTATAATTCTGTATTTTGTGTGCCAGTATCATTCTGACTTTATGACTGTAGCTTTGTGGTATTGTATGAAGCCAGGAAACTTGATTCCTCCCAATCCATTCTTATTTCCCAAGGATGCTGTGGCTATACGCAGTTATTTGTATTTCCATATGAATTGTGAAAACTTTTGTTCTAGTTCTGAAAAAAAAGCCATAGATAATCTGATGTGAAAATAATTGTGCCTCACATAATGAGTTATGCATAAAAAATATAGTTTGGCCAAAAAAAACAGAGGAGTAATAGTAGCTGTGAGGTGATGGGTAATTAGATGACCGTGATTTTCTTCATTCTATAGATGTAGGTATGGATCTAGACAATCAAAACATCAAGTTTTCTACCTTAAACATATGCAATATTAATTTGTCCATTATAAGCCAATAGAAGTGAATAAACAATGGGATCAATCTCTATTACATTTTTACCCATGATGCTTGTTTGACAGCTAAAGAATTGAATAGCTAATTTAATTTAGACTTGTTTATGGAAAACATTTTGGCAAGTGCAGCACGAGACCAGTAAAGCAGGTGAGTGTCCCACTGTATATCTTGTTCAAGAGTTACTATTGTGTTTTCTGAGTAGTAAAGAGAGTGCCTAGGTTTTGTTCAATGTGTAGAACTCCAAAGAGGATAAGGAGTGCCATGGTGAGACATTCTATTGTGACTTTCATATGTGTAGAAAATATGTGACCTTGACTTATCTTTTCGGTATAATCACACAGGATGCAGGAGATTCCATGAGTTCTTTACCCTATGTGAAACAACCTCTGATAGGAATTGCTTGACTTGGTCAGAACATACGGTCAACACAGTGGCAGTGGCCCAGAGATCTATAAAGGTGTAAAGATGAGGCCAGTTGTTGGCCCAGACATTCTGTGCTAAGATAGCTACCTGAATTTTGACCATTTGAGCTGACCTTTTGGTCCCATCCTTTATCAGGAACATTCTGAGGAAGAGATGAAAAGCAACTCTCAAGCAAGCTGCATCAAGTGTGATAGTGATGATAGCATTGATTACGTGAATGAACTCCCTTTGGTTGTTGTGTGTTGATCCTAAGGAGCTCCCCGTGTGTCCCAGGGTTCTAACAGATGAACAATTATAGCAGTGTGACCTCTGATAGGGGGCTGAGCACAGGACAAGTGACCCTTTCCTGAAGAGAGGGTATGCATAGGGCCCAGGTTCAGCTCCATCCTGTAGCAAGGAAGCCCCACTAGCTATGCTGATCTTGCAGAGTGCTACTTCCATTATAAAAGGCCAAGTGGGCAGCTAGATACGGAGGGTCATAGGTTCAAGATCTGAGATGGTCTGTAATTCCACGCAAGTCCAGCATGTACCCACAATTGCTACACTACGGTCATAGAGCATTGACCCAAGGTGGGCAGTTCTTTGCATCAGAGGTCCATGAGAAAACAGCCATTGTTGGCAGTACAGGGCCTCCGAGATACAGGACAGAAGGATGCTATAGCTTACACAGTGAAAGAGTTTCAGCGGACCCTAATAAGAGTACCTGTTCTATGGCAATTTAGGCAGATTCAAGAATCTTTGAAA